>JAURVB010000112.1:0-65123 GCA_033002965.1 Piper betle | reverse complement strand
CTCCAATTTTTCGGCGGTTCTAGCGGTTTTTCGGCGAGTGTCGGCAGTTTTCCGACAAATTCCGCCGGTTTTCCGGCGTGTTTCGGGACAGGGCAATCAGGGGGTCTATCGGCACCAGCTCGACGAGCTTGGTCCAATGGTGGTGTCAAACAGGGTAGCCGGGGCGGCGATGGCTGTCGGCGACGGCGTAAAAATGGGCGACTGCGGCGGCGAGCTCTGATCGAGGCTATGGCCGGCCTCGACGGCGGTCGGGATGATGGGGGAAACGTCGGTGATGGCGAGGGGGTGGTCGTCAGGGTCACAGCGGTGGCGGCATGGCCCGGACGGCGGTGAATCGATGAGGGAGGGCGTCGCGGCTTGTGGGGCAATTCCGGCGTCGTGGCGGCGAGACGGTGGCCGAGGTGGGTCGTGGCGGCACGACGACGGCACGGCAGAGCGGGGCGGCGTTGATCGGCGGCGGCGGCGGCGACGAGCACAAGGCGGCGAGGGTTTTGGGAGGGTAGGTGTCAGGAGGGAGAAAAATACCCTCAATGGCAAACTCGTAAATAAGTATTGACTCGATTCCTACTCGAGTCAAAATAATAACTAGTTCACAATAAATTCTAAAAAAAATCTAGAAAAATATGGGAAAAATCCCGTAAAATCAGACGAACACAACAACATCCAAATGATATGTTCTATAACTAATAACCCACCCAAACTCCCTATATCGCGTCCTAATTCATCATTCGGCCCTAAAAATATTCTACGATCAAATAAAATAACAATCAATACTGCATACCTTCATATACTTGATAACTCATTTTTCATCATCTTTTTGACGTTATCATCGTATACTTGAGCCTACATGACCCTCATCGCTCATAACTCACAGCTGGCCTCAACTCAGCTCGCGGTCCATGAAGCTGACTCGACTCGAACCGACTGGTTCGCTCCCGTAAAACTCTGACTCGAGTCACGGGTTTTACACTTACAATTCTCTTACAAATCCAACTTTCAGTAGTGTCTGCAAACTCATCTTTCAATTTGTAACAATATTGACCAAGTCTAAACAATGTTTAAACTTGGTCGCAGTTACTACTTTTGTCAGCATATCAGCAGGGTTCTTAGTGGTCAGAATCTTCTAGATTATAACTTCACCTTCATCTAGAATCTCTCGTACAAAATGATATCAAATATCGATGTGCTTCGTCCTTGCATGGTAAACCTGATTCTTTGCTAAATGAATAGGCTAAATGAATAGCACTCTTATTGTCACAATGCACTTTGATGTGCTCTTATTCCATTCCCAGCTCACCGAGCAACCCTTGAAGCCAAATTGCCTCCTTTACAGCCTCTGTAATTGCCATATACTTTGCCTCTGTAGTAGACAAAGCCACTGTTGACTGTAAGGTGGACTTCCAACTGACTGGTGCTTTTGCAAAAGTAAACACATAACCAGTAGTTGATCGTCGCTTGTCCAAATCACCAGTTTAGTCAGAGTCACAATACCCAATTACATACTGACCATCCTTATCATCCTACTGAAATACTAATCCAACATCTATGGTATGTACAATATACCGTAGAATCCCTTTCACAGCTTGCCAATGCTCCTTTCCAGGATCATGTATATACCTGCTCACAACCCCAACTGCCTTTGAAATATCGGGCCTTGAACAAACCATTGCATACATCAAGATACCAATAGCACTTGCATACGGCACTTTTTCCATGTATACCCGTTCTGCATCATTCTTTGGTGACATGGAAGCACTAAGCTTGAAATGAGGAGCAAGTGGTGTACTAACTGGTTTTGACTTCTCATTTATGCCAAAACATTTTAGTACCTTCCTCAGATATTCTTTCTGAGACAAACAAAGCCTCCCCAATTTCCTGTCTCTGGATATCTCCATGCCGAGAATCTTCTTTGCTTCACCAAGATCCTTCATTTCAAACTCCCTATTCAATTGAGTCTTTAATTTCTCTATTTCTGTCTGACTCTTAGAAGCTATGAGCATATCATCAACATAAAGAAGAAGATATATATAGGATCCATCTTGTAGCTTGCGCAAGTACACACAGTGATCATATTTACTCCTTGAGTACTTTTGCCCTATCATGAACTTGTCAAATCGTTTGTTCCACTGCCTCGGAGATTGCTTCAATCCATATAGCGATTTGTCTAATTTGAACACCATCTTTTCTTTTCCATCAATTTTGAATCCATCTGGCTGAGACATATAGATTTCCTCTTCCAAGTCTCCATGTAAAAATGCAGTTTTTACATCCATCTGAACTAGTTCCAAATCCAATTGTGCCACCAAAGCCAATAAAATTCCGATGGAGGAATGCTTTACAACTGGAGAAAATACTTCATTATAATCAATTCCCTCCTTTTGAGCGTAGCCTTTAGCCACCAATCTTGCTTTGTAGCGAACATTATCCTTGTCAGGAAATCCATCTTTCTTTGCATATACCCATTTGCACCCAATTGCCTTCTTTCCCTTCGGAAGACAAACTAGTTTCCATGTCTGATTCTTTTGAAGGGACTGCATTTCTTCCTTCATGGCAATCCTCCACTTTTCTTGTTCTGAACTTTGAACTGCTTCATTATAAGTCGCAGGTACATCATCAGTTGCAATTGGTGTTGTAGAAGAGACCATATCAGCATAGCGGGCAGGTTTTCTAATGGTTCTCTTTCCCTTCCTTTGTGCAATTGATTCATGTTGATGTAGAATTCTTGGGTCTGAACCTCTTCTTCATTTGACTCTTCTTCTACCACAGGAGAGTCATCATCAGTTTCTACATCTGCTGGGACCATTCTGTTGCCATCAATCTTCACCTGTTTGGGAGTACCATCTGTTTGCTTCATATTTTCAAAAGTTACCTTTCCCTACATGGTAGATTCATCAAAGGTAACATCCATGCTGAAGATTACTTTCTTTATTTCTGGACACCAAAGACGATAGCCTTTCACACCAGAGGTTATCCCTGTAAATATTGCCTTCTTTGCTCTTGGATCCAGCTTTGATTCCTTAACATGGTAATATGCAGTGGAACCAAACACATGTAAGGAATTATAATCTGTATCAGGCTTTCTAGACCATTTCTCCAATGGAGTTTTACCACCAATAGCAGTAGATGGTAAACGATTAATAAGGTGACAAGCATATACCAAAGCCTCAGCCCAAAATTCTTTGCCCAACCCAGCATTGGACAACATACACCGAACTTTCTCCAGCAAAGTTTGATTCATTCGCTCTACCACCCCATTCTGTTGTGGTGTATTTCTGACAGTGAAGTGTCTGACAATACCTTCATCTTCACAGACCTTTTGAAATGGATCATTTTTTAATTCTCCACCATTGTCTATACGAAGACATTTGACTCTTTTGCCTGTTTGAGTCTCCACCATCTTTTTCCATTTCAGGAAAATTCCCAACACTTCATCCTTCGTCTTCATCGTATATACCCAAACTCTCCAGGAAAAATCATCAACCAAGGAAGCATAATAGTGTTTACCTCCCAATGAAGTTGTCTTAGAAGGCCCCCACACATCTGAGTGAACATAATCCAAAATACCCTCAGTATCATGGATTGTTGTTCCAAATTTCATCCTTGTTTTCTTCCCTTTGATACAGTGCTCGCAAAAATCTATTTTACAAGCCCGAGCTCCTTTTAATGATCCTTGATCTATCAATAGTTTCAAAGATTTTTCTCTAACATGCCCCAAGCGCATATGTCATAACTTGGTTGCTTCTGACTCCTGATCATCAGTAGGAGTTGCTGTCGTTGTTGCTTCCCCAACAATTGTACTACCCATAAAGTAATACACATTGTTTCTTCTTCGGATCCCCTTCATTATTACAAGTGCACCAGAGATAATCCTCATTATCCCATCTTTCGCCCTTACTTCGAAACCTTTTGACTCTAAGGTTCCCACAGAGATGAGATTCTTCATTAAATCTGGCACATAATGAACACCAGTTAAGATTCTGATTGATCCATCATGATTCCTCAAGTGGATTGAACCAACTCCATATGTGACAAGAGGGGCATTATTTGTTGTGTAGACAATTCCACCCTTTAGTTCTTTAAAATCAAAGAATCATTCTCGATTGGGCGTCATATGATGGCTACAAGCAGAATCTAGCAACCATGCACTAGAATTGCTAGTTGATGCAGCAATTGAAAGGTCAGAGTCTGCATCATCACACTCAGCAACATTTGTAGCAGCTTTTTCCTTATCAGATTTGCCTTTATTTTTCAGCTTGGGACAATCTTTCTTCCAATGCTTTTTCTCGACAAAAGGCACATTCATCTTTCCTTGGTCTGGACTTTGACTTCGACCTTCCCCTTCTTCCTTTGTTTTGACTCTGCGATCGGCCTTTATCCACAACAAGAGCTTCTACTTCTGCACTTGTATTTTCTTGCTTTTCTTTTTTTCTTAATTCATAACTATACAAGGCAGCAGTTACTTCACTAAGAGACACAACAGCCTTCCCATGAAGTAAAGTAGTTTCAAGAAACTCAAGTTTATGAGGAAGTGATCCCAACAACATCAAAGCCAAATCTTCATCTTCAAAAGTCACGTCCATATTCACCAGATCAGTTACTAGCTGATTGAAGCTAGTAATATGATCATTCAGAGAGGTACTAGGAACATAATTGAAGCGGAACAATCTCTTTTTCATATAGAGCTTGTTCTGACTGCTTTTCTTCAAGAATTTCTCCTCCAGTGCCTTCCACAATTTACTTGCAGAAGTTTTTTAGAAAATGCATACCTCTGCTCTCTAGAAAGACATGTTCGAATGGCACTGCATACCAATCTATTTATTGTCTTCCATTCTTTCTCCTCAACATCATCTGGTTTCTTTTCTTCAATGGCAGTGTCTAGACCCTGTTGAAAGAGGGCATCCAGAACCTCACTTTGCCACATGCCGAAATGACGATACCATCAAAAATCTCCACTGCAAATCTTGCATTTGTCACAGTAGTTCTTGCCAAAATTGAAGATGAAGATGTGACCTTCGATGTAGATTCTTTTGTGTTGTCTGTCATTTCTGCTACAAACTCTATTTAATAGCTGTTAATGCGGAATACCAACTAGCCCAAGGAAATTTTTTCTGATGTGGAAGATTAGCGTAAGCCTCAACCACAGAGCATACTAAAATAAACCAAGAGCTCAAAATGCCAACTAGCCCAAGGAAATTTTTTCTGATGTGGAAGATCAGAGTAAGCTGCAACCACAGAGCATACTAAAATAAACCTTGCTCTGATACCAATTTTTGTGAAAACCGGGTAATTTTCACTAAAGATAACTAGTTCACTTTGAGAACTATTACCTAGATGATTAGCATGAAAACTATTGTACTAAAAATTACCCCAAGATAAAATTCCCAGAAAAGTATGGTGGACACACGGTTCACTTAAAAACCAACTCCTAGACAGAATTTTATCAAGTAATTTAAATAGCACAATAATTAACAATTATACCCGACAATAACTATTAAATAAACATAAAAGGAACAAAAAGAACACATAGGAAGCCATCTTCCCCCCATGGTTGGTCCTCCCCTGGTCATTGTAGAGAATCCCATCTCCGGCCATGGCTGATTACTACCACAAACTCGATCTTTTTAGAGAACACAGACTGATATAGACAAAAATAAGAAGTGATTACCATAAGATCGAAAGAGGAGAAGGTCATATATATCAAGGAGATAAAAATGCATATATATCATTTTTTTTGAAGACTGTACAAAAATAAGTAAATTTCTGTTGTTGAGGCCTTGATTAGTTGAAAACCAGGAGTTTGTGCACCTCATCTTTATCGGAGGTGGCAAACCTACTTAACCGCACGTTTCGAACTGCACTTTCATTGAAAATAATTTGCATGTACAAGCTTCGAACTATGAAGGATATCAGAAATTTTGATTGGGCAAGTCATTAGTTAACCACAAATTGACTTTGTATTGGTCAGAGTCTTGAAAACTGGTGATTTTGTCTACAAATGTAGGTTGTTTCTTCAAGAAATTATAGGTATATATACTAATCTTATTTTTTTCCTTCACTAAAAAAATGCTTTTTTTTAATTAATAGATTTGTATGTAAGGTGCAAAAGGTTATCGGTGTCACCGTTTTATAAACGAATTTAAATAGTACAAAAATGGTGGAAAATCTTTTTACTGATTAGAGATGTAGTATAAACATTTGGTGAAATAAATTAATCTAGTTAACTTTAAATTTAAACGATAGTGGTAAATGGATTTGACCATTTTTACCCATTTACCACAAATAATTATTTATTTTCTCTAAAAATATAATTTGTATTGTTTTAATTTTTTGACATCTTTGAAAAATATTTAGTAGGTACTAAAACTTGCTAGATCACAATCCTACATCAAAGTGAATCACGAGTAGAGATCAATATATATATATATATATATATATATATATATATATAAAAGACAACTTGTTCTAAAGTAACTAGTGATTTCGGGTTAAATAGAGGCTTATGCCTGCATTTGAACAAAACTAACATATTTTGCAGCCATCACAGATGTTCAACCTTTCCTTGTTTCTATTAATATCGCTAATTCATCCAATATATTGCAGTAAGTGCACCAATGTCATTTTCTTTCAATGGTTCCACAAATTTCTCGAGCAACAGCTGCTCTATCACACACAAAGGCCTGATAGTGTAATTCCTTTTGGATAGTCAAATTTGATAACAAAAAACCAAACAAGAAAAAATTTCAAGTGGAAGAGATCTTTAAACCTCGCAATGGGGTTGTTATATACTAGGCATCGATTCCTCAACAGCCATGAGCTAGCTAGCTCTCTGTCTACTAATTTTTACAAAGTTAGATACAGATAATTGCTTACTTAAATGATCAATTGATGCCTTTGAGCCACGACCTTAATCCCCTCCGGTATGTCGTCATCGGAGATGAACCTCCCCCAGAAAGGGTGGCGCTTCCAAAACCATGACCATCTCATCAATGGGCACATTCTTCGTCTCAGGAACCAAGTAGTAGACGAAGACGGTCATGACAATCCCCCATGCAGCAAAGACGAAGAAAAGGAAGAACTTCATGTGGCAGAGCATGTTGAGGAACACCTGGGCTATGAGGAACGTGAAAAACATGTTCGCCGACACACTCATACTCTGCCCAACAGACCTCATCTCCAATGGGAAGATCTCACTCGGCACCAACCATGTCAACGGCCCCCATGAAAGCGCAAACGCCGAGACGTATATGCAGATGAAGGCCACAATCGTCTCCCCATACCCCTTCGGAATTGCACCCGTTCCTGATAGCCCAAACTTGTTCCCAATCAACACGCCAATCATTACCTAAATGCCCAACAATATTTCATCTCATATCAATGCATTTGTATATATGCATATATTAAGTAGTCAAGTATATATATGGTTAATAATTACTTGGGAGATGATCATCTGAATGCCACCCTCGAGGAAGAGATTCCTCCTTCCGACCTTGTCAACAAGGACAATGGCCACGGTGGTGGTTAGGAAATTTACACCCCCTGTAATGACGGCTGAGTACAAGGCGGCCTCGGCACCAAACCCCATCGTCTTGAACAACACCGGAGAATAGAACATGAAGACGTTGATGCCGGTGAGCTGTTGGAAGACGGGGATCATGATGGACATGACCAGCTGCGGCCTGTTCTTCCTTTCCAACATGTTGCGCCATGGGTGCTCCACCTTCTTCGACTCCTCGCTCGCCGCCATTAGCTGGTCATACTCGTCGACGACGTTGTCGGTGCCTCGGACCTTCTGGAGCATGTCGTAGGCGCGGTCCAGTTTGCCCTGCTCGATCAGGGAGGTGGGAGTCTCGGGGAGGAAGACCGAGCCGACGGCGATGAAGAGGGCAGGCACGGCTGCACCGCCTAGGGCGATGCGCCACCCCGACCCATCTTTGTTTCTTGCGGACAAGAAGTTGACGAAGTTGGCAATTAGAATGCCGACGGTGATCATAAGCTGGAAGATGAGGTTGAGCATTCCTCTCATGGATGTTGGGGCCATCTCAGAGAGATACATTGGCACAGACTGTTACATATTGCTAAATCCATCAGTTATCTTAAATATTGTTTTATTTATTTAATCTAATTAAGAAGCTAGGAGAGACAAAAATAAGAAATTTAACTAGTCAAACTACAATAAAAATAGAAAAAAATTATAATAAACTTCTTCATTGAATTAAATTTTATGTTTAAATCAGAGTTTATGATCTTTAAGATAACATGTTATTATATTATACAGCATATCTCATAAAATTTGAGCCTGTTTCACATGACACAATATTTTTTTTAATTTATTATAATTGATAAAATAAGTATATATAATTTGATGTTAGACATATTATTTAGTACGTCCAATGTGGGGGAAAATCTCAAATTAGTTAGGTTTCTTAGAAGTGGATAAACATAATAAGCCTAATTATCAAGATGTTGCCATGTATATTTTCTAACATTATTTATCTACAAACTAATAAGACCCCCTAGCGTGTGACTTTTTTTTAGAAAAATTAGAGCTTCCTCGTCGTGTTAAAATTTGGGCCGTGGAGAATAAATCTTTTTCATTTGCGAGAGATTTAATACCTGAGAACATCTCAGATCCTATTCAATATTCAACACTCTTTTCTGCACTATTATTTAATCTTGAGTCATGCTATTACCTGGTTGATAAATCCAATACCAACACCGAGAAGAAGGCGGCCAAATATGAGCATGGTCACATTTTGGGCGTTGGCTGCGAGGATGGCGCCGATGAAGAAGATGGTGCCGCCGAAAAGCATGGAGAGACGGCGGCCAAACTTCCTGGTGACGGTGGAGGCGAAGACGGAGGCAACGAGGGCAGCTAGGTAGAGGGAGGACGTGAAGATTGTGAGGAGCTCGCTGTTAAACATGCAGTACTGGTTGGTATCCTCCTCACTTTTCAAATGCTTGTGATAGACCGATGGGAAGAACTCTTCGAGGAAAGAGTCCATTGATGTCACCCCACCTGAATAAACACCATTGAAAACCATACCCATGCATGCAGCTTGATCAGATAATGATATAAAAAACCCAATTTTAAACATTACCATTATTTTAATTACTTGTATAATCATTTTTGCTCACCTGAGATCCCAATATCATAACCAAAGATGAGGCCACCAAAGCTAGCCACAAGAGAACATATGAAAACGTAGGTTGTCATGTTCTCAGGACGGTCGGCCATCCTTTTATCCATATTGCACAAGCTCTCTTGGATGTTTGGTAGTAGCAAACCAGAAAAAACGCTACAAACTCCGATGGGGCTTATATAGATTGAAAAGAGGAGGTGAAGTTGAGTGCAAGGAGGAATTTGGTGAAGAAGGTAATGTGATTAACTGATGCGAGGAAGAGATCCATTAACATGCAGATCAGCAGTTTTGAATTAGTTGGGCATCAGGAGTTTATGCCTCACATTTCCCAACGTGGATCGAGGCCAACCTACTTAACCGCTCATGGTTGAGGTTTGCTCATATCCTTATCCCTTTACACGTTTGTACAGTATTCATAGCCTATAAACATCTAGATGGAGAGATCAAACAAGAATTGCAAAACTTCTCTTTAATTGGACGTCCTACATAACTTTGACGGTGAGATTTTTAATTACTCTTATCTAAGACTTGCATGGCGCCTTCGTCACTTAAGCTAAACTTTCACATTGAGCAAAGCTTACAGGTCAGAAGATTACATTATATAGCAAACAAAAAGTTAGTAATTGGGGGAATATATGGTTATGTCTTAATTTCCCAGCTATAACTGGATTAGATTCATAACAGAAATTGTGATGAGCTAAATTGATTACCATAACATCTCCCAGTTTGAAAAGGGACAAGCTAACAATTATCATACTTTGTTATTATTTTTTCAATTAATAGTTTGAGCTGCATATTATATAGAATGCTATACAATGGTGAAGTCGAAGGAAATTGTCTAATTTGCAGATATATTTCATGTTGCTTGAGCTTCTGCATAAACATTTTGAAAATTCTAAAATTTTCTTCTTGATCTCTACATGGTACTAACTTCAAAAATTCAGATAGTTAAAAATATAAATGGAAAATAAGTATTATTTTTTTACAGCAACATAAAAAGATATTATTTCGCATTCTTATCTAGACCAATAGTTAACGTAATCGGTTTATATCAGTTTTATAAACCTTATAAGGCATAGACAAAAAATGATGTTGTAGGAAAATCGCATGCAAATTAATTTGTTGGTAATTATTACCAAAAACTTGTATACATCAATGTTAATAATCAATTGTTAAACGATGCAAATAGAAGTTATGAGAAAAGGGTATATATTAAAAAAAATGAAAATTGTAATGAAATTTAAATTTTTATACAATTTTTTTATGACAAGGTAAGCAGAGACAAAAAGAAAAAATAAAAAAGAAAAAGTGTAATAATAATTAAGAAAGATTATTATATATAGACAGGTGCAATCAAAACAACCCGGTCGACCTGCCAACCCTACATCCTAGTTCGCGCCTTTTTTGGGGGGCGTTTGCGGTCTGGATGCCGCCAAGGCCAAAATCTCCACCGCCAGGGGACGGAATCCTCCGCACCTCCCTTGGCCCCATGGACTTCATTGACAAGATTCTCCAGAGCCCCAACTGGCCCTTTTCGGCGCCCGTACCCAAGCTCCAAAACCAATGTTGGACCCTTTGGGCCCCCAAAAGGGACTTTAAACAACCAAAGGAAACTCGCAATAGGTGTCACAGGCCTCTCTTAATCCAAAAACTAGCTTAAGGAATAAGGTTTTCCCATTAGCCTATTTACAAGTTACCAACAACCTTTACGACCAATGTGGGATAAACCCAACACCAACGGTGACCTCCCCATCAGTATACTCTCTGCCACCCTTGCTCCCTCTATCCCTCTCTCTTCATTGATCGCTTAATGGTGTGTTACTATTTGGTATGACCACTCTTTCAATGACTGTCAATCATCGTCAAACCTCCAAGAAATGGATGTGCAACAGTATAGCACTAGTAATATAATTGCATCTTTTGACACCTTAATATATATTGGGCTGGATCCGAGAACAAAGTGTACGTTGCTCTTCTTGTCGAGGTTGTACATTTTTGTTCTTAGCCTATTGATCTCTATTTTAAATGTTAGTTGAGTATCCTTGGTTAAGTTCCTGATTGATCAACGTTAGATGACTGATGGACTGTCAATGCGCTTCATATATTAGTAATTATGCCCATTTAGGGGGTTGGATTATTGGAAATATATATAATCTTTACTTTATTTAACTAAAAAGCTGCTTCTAGGCTTCAAGCTGCATTTATACATATTCTGTCGTTTATTTTGTTGCCTCGTCTGGTATTGTTCCGATCATAAGCTTATTTCCTTCATGAGGTGGTGTCATTTGTCGTCTTTCAGTGGATGTTTTGCTGGGTCCATTTTTTATAAAGCTTACACTTCTGATATAATAATACCTTATCATTCTTTGCAGAATTTGTTTCATCCCTGAATTGTTGATTGTAATTTGGTGCTTTCCTGAATGACTTCTCATATAATTGTTTATACTACGTTTGCTAAATGAAGGATGCAGGCGCAGCTCTTGTTGTCTGCCAATGGGGCTTTGATGATAAAGCCTGCCATCTTTTAATGCATCAGAATTTGCCTGCCGTTAGATGGGTTGGTAGTGCAGAACTGGGGGTTATTGCCATAGCTACAGGTATACAAGAAGGATCATGTGCGTATTGCAAGGCTAATTTGATGGCAAATTTGTTATTTTCTACTGATGTGATTTTCTGCATTCTGTGACTAATTTTAAGGTGGAAGAATTGTGCCAAGGTTTCAAGAATTGACTCCTGACAAATTAGGGAAGGTATATAATATCCTACAGCCATTTCCTTCTCAACGTATTTTGTACTTGTCATCTATGTACTTTTGATGATTAAAATGAAATTGTTGGTTATGATTTTAGTTGTGAAATTTCTGTAGAAGGTGCTCATGAAGATTATTTGAAAATGCGTACAATGTTAGTTTCTACCTAGGACTGTTTACTTTTGAATATGATGAGAAAGATTTTAACAAATGAGCATTTAGCCTATTGTAGTGCTCGATCTTATTAAAAAAATAATTGCTGCTGCTCTTTGGAACTCTTAGTAGACGGGAATAAGGTATATGCTGAAGAGGTTCAATTATTCAGAATCTTGAAAGCTTACTTGCTAGAATAAAACTAAAATATGATTGTTTTTGTGGAAGTATCTCCGGGGATATTTAGACAATGTGTGGTTGGTAGACAAGGATCTTTTGTTCCTGTTTTATTTCACTACGTGCTCAGCAAGGTATTGCTGATGAAGTTTCTCTCCACTCCACAGGAAAGACACGAACTTTGCATCGGAACAAAACTCCAGTGTTCTTCTTTTTTCTCAAGTCCGGCCTTCTCCAATATATGGAAAAGCCTCATGTGCTCATAAAGCCTACTTGTAACACTAACATGCAGGTAGGTGTAACACTAGTGGGGCCAGGGAGGAGTTAACCCTCCGATGAGGACATCGGATCCCATTAGTAGGGGAGAGCTGTTACAGCCTTAGTCTATGGGTGCACCGGGTGCTAGGATTTGGTAGTTGTTCCTATGCACACTGGGTCCAAAACGAGTAGCAGGGGCTATTCGAGTGGTGAAACAGCTGACCAACGCTAACACATATTATGGTTGCAGGGTGACAAGCTATCGAGCATGTGGCTGAGTTCGAGATCGAGAAACCTCAAGATGGCACTAGTCGGGTGCTAGTGACCGAGCATCACGACCAGGCGTTGTGGGTGTGTCAGTGTATGCATCAGCAGAGCGAGGTTGAGGGCAACCGAGCGTGCTGAGCAGTACCGATCATTCTACTGAGCGTGGACGAGCAGCGTCTACTGAGCAAAGTACTGAGCAGCGCATACCGGAGCGTACCGAGCAGCATGCCAGCATGGGCATGCAGCATGCGCAAGCATTGAGTGAGTGTGATCGATAGTGGGGTGCTGGTAGCGTGCAGCGTGTAGCAGTAGCGGTGCACGAGTGCTGGTGCGTGGGCGCAGGAGAGTGCTAAGCAAAATAGCGGCATGCCGGTATTTGGGGCGAGCGGCACAGGGGTCCAGCGGTAGTGTGTCTACTTGGGCGAGAAGTGCGGGACGTCCTTGGAGGTTGATCGAGTGTTCGAGCATTGGCTGGGGTCGAGCCAGGGGCGAGACTGGATGGCTAGCGGTGCAGCCAAAGGATTTGGTGAAAGTTTGTTGCCGATAAGATACAGTATCTTGGGAGATCACGATATCTCATCACCATGCACAAGCAAAGGTTTTGCAACTAACTCCGAGAAGGGATAAACATGGACGAATCCAGTTGGCATTGTGGCTGTAAGCACAATGACGCGGCATATCTTGAGGCAATCTTTTGGGGAAAAGATTTGGGATGAGATATTGGTTTATCTGGAGTTTGGGGATGAGCACGTGAGGCTTTTCCATATATTGGAGAAGGCCGGACTTGAGAAAAAGAAGAAGAACGCTGGAGTTTTGTTCCGGTGCAAAGTTCGTGTCTTTCCTGTGGAGTGGAGAGAAACCTCATCAGCAAGGGAACGACGTGAAGTGCTATAGGCCAGTTCGTGGGAATTGGATCTTCACAAGGGATGACTGCATTGGGTGGTCGACATTCGCCTAAGGATCGAGGTAGAGCTTTAGTTCTTCTACAACCTATTTGCAATTACTGGCTGAGGGTTTTGCATGTAAACAAATTGGTCGTGGGTGACAACTTGGGGTTGTGATTGTGAGGACATCTTGTGAGCGGGGTCTCTAGTTCTCGCTGCTCTTCAGGGGAAGAGTTAAACATCGTGGGGTTGCATGTCCATGGTGTCAAGCGATCAAGGTAAATTGATTGCTTGTTTCCTTGTTCTTGTTAATTGATTCAAGGTTGGGACAGGGGTCTCGTAATTGGTGGTGTCGGCGTCTGAATTTGGTACCAGCAATCAGTCCTGCGATTCCGAGACTTGGTTGAACCATGGTTGCATGAATCGGAATCGGAATCGGAATCGGTTTTCCAGGGAGTCGGAATCGGAATCGGAATCGGTCTGAATCGGCCAAGAATCGGTTCAGTTGAATCGGTCCAAATTAATTTAATCGGTCATATATAATAATTTGACAATTTATAATATAAATATATTAAAATTAGGTATTGATGTTATTTTGATATTATTCTGTATATTATAGTTTCTGATATTTTTAAATATTTTTAAAGATTTTTTTAAATTATTTAGAATTAATTATTATTTTTGACTCGAGTTAGACTCGAATCAACTTTTAATTACGAGAATGCCACTCTTACTCCCCTCGCCGCCGCCGGCCCGGTCGGCGGCGAGTCTCTGAGGCGGCGATGTCGGAGGATGTCGGCAGCCGGTCGGACGAACAGTCAGCGGCCCGCAGCCGGCGGCGAGGCGGCCCGAAGCGGCGGCGAGTCGCGGCGATTCGTGCGTCACAACCCGATTCGGTCCGGCCACACTTCGGCGGCGACGTTGCGAGGTCGGCGGCGAGGTCGGTAGCCCGGTCGGCGGCGAGCCCGGAGTCGGGGAGCACGGCGGAGGGCGGAAACCGGGTGGCGGCGGGCGGACGAGCGGCGGCGGCGCGGGGGGAGCGGGTTTGATTTTAGGTTTTTAAAATCCAAATTACCATTTTACCCATGCTTAAATAATTTAATAAAAATCATACCTAGGGTATTTTAGTAATTTCATTAAAAAACCGATTCCGATTTAAATCGGCCGATTCCGATTCCGAGTTAAATCGGTCGGAATCGGCCGAAACGGGCCGATTCACGACCCGATTCGGGGCCGACTAAATCGGATCGGCATCGCGCCGATCCGATTTAAATCGGCCGATTCCGCACGGAATCGGCCGATTCGTGCAACAGTGGGTTGAACTACCGAGCAAGGGGTGATCAATCATTGGGTCGTTGCATACTACGTACTTGGCAAATTATCATTGCTGGTGTGTTAATTGGTCATAATTTGCTTACCAGTAGCCAATCAGCAATATCGTGGTGTTGGGCAGTTGAGTGCCGGTATTGTGATCGGGGTTTGTTGTTGTTCGCAGGATTGAGAGGGAGCCTTGTGCCGCTAAATTGAGTGGTAACTGCCTGTCGCTATTTACAGCGGTAGCGCTGGGCTTCAGGGCTTGCTTCGTGCCACTGTTTGGAGCGGTATTCTATTGCGTGATGATTGGAAGGCTAGTGTTTCAGGGATTAGAACACTCCGTGCGGTGTGCGTTTGGGGCAAAAATTTTTCTCTTTTTTGACGCCCGTGACAGTAGACAAGGATCTTTTGTTCCTATTTTAATTCACTACGTACACTGCTGCCCTGGGATGCTTTATCTATGGTGTTGGAACCACTGAATTTTGTTTGAAGTTTTTTAATTGATCTTAAATCATTTTTGTGTTTTTATGCAGGCAGGACTTGTTTGTGAAAAGTCATTTGGAACTATTAAAGACAGATGCTTTACATAGAACAATGTGCCAATTCAAGAGCTGTGACTATATTCATCTGGTGGTAAGTTCTTGCCCAATTTAAATCAACACCTGTACTTTGTGGCTGGAAATTTTGATCAATTCATTTGTTTTTTTGAGAGTTGAACTCACAATAGTCATTATATGTATGGTGTTGAAGTAAATATATAGTGGTTCCATTTCTTAACAGCTTGAGCTTTTGAGATAAATGATTAGGCCATTTAAAATTTATATACTATCAGAGTCAAATGACTTGTGTAACACCCCAATTCAACCCGAGACTAGACTGAACTATGATGGTAGACTTGATGAACTATTCATTGGGCTTACTAAAATTGAATTACACGTGGAAGTAGATCTTAACCTTCAAGAAGGCTCAAGATAGAGAACCGCATTAAAATATCATATGTAAATATGCATGCATATTGTAAGCTAAGGGCAAGGCTTTGACAATAGGCTTCCAAACATGACACTTTGACTATATAAGAGAGGTGCAACTCCGCTATAATTAAGAGCGGTGACTTTAAATAATGTAAATGAGTACTCTTCGAGTGTGTAGAAATGGCGCATCCCTGCTACAACTAAGAGTGGTATTTTATAGCCATGCATGATCCAATTTCTCTTATTATCTAAGCATGAAACGTGTAGATAACATGTGCTTGTAGCTTATGGGCATGTAGCAACATAAGTCAAGAGTCATATGAAACCAAGATTATATTTTTATTGCATGAAATGAGTGAGTTATGGTCAATCTAATCACAAGTATGCATGAACCTAACATCCTATGGTGAAAAAATTATTAAGATTTTATTACAGCTCCAAATATACTCAAACCAATGCCAAAATGCTTAGAATACATAGCCATATATACATAAAATCTCATAAAAATAAACGCAGTAGAATTGAAATGAAAACAGACATGCAAAATGGAGAAGAAGAAAGGAGAAAGCTTTTACTTCAAAGAAGATTAGGAGGTTCTTGGGGCTTCATACTCCAAAACCTTCAAATCCTAAGGCTTTGGAGGTATGAAAAGAGTTTGGAAAGGGTTGGGAATGAAAAAGAAGGAAGGCGGAAGACGAGGGGTAGAGTAAAAGGAGTGGAGATGAGGTAAGGTTGCCCTTTTATAAAAAAAAAGGGTTTTTACAGGGCACAAAGGTGCCTACAGTGCACATGGGTGTTAGCCACTGACAATCACCTACCTAACCAACCAAAATTTTCGCTCACCTGCAAAGATAGGAGTGCAAAGGCGCCAGCCATGGGCAAAGGCACTGGCCTTTGCTCAAAGCACGAGCGCAAGGTGTTCCATGGCTGCAAGGGCGCTAGAAAGAGAACCTGAAACCCTAATTTTAGCGCTAACAAATGCAAGGGTGCTGGTCTGGCACATATGCGTCCGTGTTTGAATCATGAAATTCAAATTTAGGTTGGGTACAAGATTGCTAGCCTAAAGCCATGGTGCCCGGTCTATTTTTGTCAAAAATTTAGGGTTTTCCCACTGAAACACTGACGCGACACACCATTCACACGCACACCAAAGTTCTTGAAATGATTTTAGACGTGCTTGTATGCTATCCTAGGGTCTATTTATGATACATAACATCTCATAAAAAGAAGGGACGAGCTAAGACATCCACTTGCTCAACTAAATATAATAGTGTTGCGGGACACACTCTTTGGCGTGCATATAATATACCATACATTCATATAATACATGTTGTTAACAAAATCAAACATAAAATACCCAGTTCGGTTCACGAGCGAACGGCAACTAAAACCATCGGGCCAATGACTCGGTTTTACATTTAGGGTTCGAATTCTGTTGACGATATATGCCCTGAAAAATATTAATTCACCTTGTATTGTGACGAATGGATTATTTACCCGTGTTTGTGTTTGTCTACATGTTAAACTTTAAAATTTGCTTGCATATGACAGGGAGTGTTAAAGTCAATATTTAGTGGTTTCAATTCCTAACAACTTGAGCATTTCGGACATGTGGCTAGATCATCTAAAATTTTCATGTGGCATAAAAACATTGCTTCAAAGCTTGATAATTTTCGATCAACTTGATGACCCCTTGATCTATCTTGCTATTTTCAAATTTCACAATTTTACTAGTGTGCTATAAAATATGCCACTTTCTCATAATAGTCTTAAATAAAGAACGTTATAGTTGAAAGGAATTAGCATTTCCCAATGTCTTGTTGTTCTAGTTGTGTTCCTGTCACAGAATTTTTTTTGTTATCATTATTTCTTCGAGTAATAAGTTAATGATAGAGGATACAAAATGTAGCCTACATGATGCCCTTTGTGTGGCAAGAATCTTATTCGCAACAATTCTATAGTGTATGGTGGTGGATCTGCAGAGATACGTTGCTCTGTTTCTGTTGAAGCTGCTGCTGATAAATATCCAGGGGTTGAACTGGTCGACCAAATTTGCATTTTTTCAAATGAAGAAAATACTACCTTTAGTTATTTGTCTTTGGTGGAATTTTCATTTCTATTTTCTGTCCCAACTTTTTTTATCTTACAAAATTTAAATTTTAGTTGTTATTATTATTATTATTATTTATCTAATGCTTTTCGTTATTTTTTTCTATTCAAGGTTGTTTACCATGTAAGATGTTTGCTTGTAGTGGTTGAATTTCTTTACTTAATGAACTAATAAGAAGTGGCAAGTCTTCACTAGACAAACGTGCTAGATCTTCATTCAATCTGAAAACACAAATTTTATCATTCTGATCTTCAATTGGGGGAATGCAGAGGCTGCACCTGTTTCAATCTGAGGATGGAAATGGGTCTAATCGTGGAAGAGGCACACAGAAAAGGGGCTGCGACCTGGGCAGTGTTATGCCGGCCTTCTCGGCCATATCAACCTTGGCTGCACCATTTGCTGCCTTCCATTCAAAACTCTGAATCAAAGCAGCAAGCATGGTCTGTATAAGCTGCAAGGCCAAGCTTGTTCCTGGGCACCCTCTCCTTCCGCTGCCAAAGGGAAGCAGCTGGAAATGCTGGCCCCTAACATCAATGATCTGGGCTCCTTCCCCGGCAAGAACCTATCAGGTTTGAACTCCAGCGGGTCCTCCCAGTGCGTCGGGTCCCTTCCTATGGCCCAGACGTTGACGAATAGGCGAGTGCCGGCTGGGACGTTATAGCCATTGATCAAGCAGTCTTTGGTGGCTTCTCTGAGGATGATGGGGCCTGTGGGGTGCAGTCTGAGTGTTTCTTTGACGATGGCTTGTATGTAGGGGAGGTTGGGGAGGTCGGATTCCTCCACCAAGCGGTGGTTTCCGACGACGGAATCTACCTCGTCGGCCGCCTTTCGGAGGATGTCCGGGTGGTTGATGAGCTCCGAGAGTGCCCACTCTGACGTGATAGCCGATGTGTCCGTGCCGGCCACAAAGATGTCCTATACATAAATATTGATCAAGTCTGCATCTCTTTCACCAATACATTAATATTGTCTGACTTGTGACAATAGAAAATGAACACTTGATGATGGCTTGAAGACAAATGATCAATGAAGGGGATGATTGATCATATGGGTATTTTATCATATACAAAAGCTATGAAATCTTAATCAGATCTAAGAGTGTTTATAGACATTGGAATGTACCAGAATGAAAGCTTTGATGTTTTCTCTAGTGATCTTCATCTCTGCCCCCTCATCATCAGCTATCTCCAACAACCTATCCAGGATATCCTTCTCCGATAATTCTTGATCATAACTCGCCGTCTTCTTCCTCATCATTTTCTCTTGTTTCTCGGCTATGATCTTATTCATCATGGCATCGAACCTCTCTCGCATCTTCTTGCACCTCCTCCCGAACCCCTGCACATCCATGTTCTTGAACAACCCAATGTAGTCGGACAGATTAAACTTCCCGGTCAGCTCAGACACCTCCTCCACCAGCCGCCTCACCTCCTCGGCCTCCCCCGCCGTCTCGTCGGTGCAAGTCCTCCCCATGGTCATCCTCGATATCACGTTGTTGGTGGCCGTCAACAGCTCCCCGCCCATGTCCACGGCCTCGCCAGACCTCCGGTGCAGGCCGTGAACGAGCCGCCGGACCTCCTTCTGGCGGACGTGGAGGAGCTGGTCGAGCATGCGGCCGCCTAGGAGCTCCGACATGCAGAGCTTCTTCATGAACTTCCAATAGGGGCCGTATGGTGCGAAGGAGAAGTCGGCCGAACCGTAGGTCAGGTAGTGGACGGCGGTGGAGTAGGGGCGGGACGCGAAGTCGGCGTCATGGGTCTTGAGGAAGAGCTTGGCGGTGTCGGCGTCGGAGGCCACGACGCAGGGGACGGAGCCGAGGAGGAGGCGCATGAGGGGGCCATGGCGTAGGGAGAGCTTGTGGAGGGCCTGGTGGGGGATAGGACTCAGCAGGTGGAGGTGGCCCAAGAAGGGGATGGAGGCGGGGCCGGGAGGTAGGCGGTTGCCTGTGCCGGAGGAGGAGACGAGTCGGCGGAAGAGGAGGGTGGCGGCCAACCATAGGAGGAAGTAAATGATGTAAATTTGGAGCTCCTCCATCACCATATTTGATAATTGACTGGTATAGGATTGATTGAGGAGAAGCTGGGGAACAAAATATAGAGCTTGTATGATATGACATTTCATTTTCATTAACTTGTTTTTCATGTAAAAAATAATGAGATAAAAACTAGTGATTTCACCCTTGCCCATGCTTGGGTATCAATAAAAAAATTAATTTTAAGTAGCATATGTGTCACCAATTCGGCTGGGAGTTTTTTTGTTGTAGAATGTGAACAAAGAGTAAAAAATGAGGTGGGGAATGGATGTTTCTGTATGGTATAGCATATATAGCATCTATTGTGCATGGCGGATTTGCCGGCTTCATTTTTTTTTGTAGAAAATTAAGAGAGAACGGGTCAAATAGTTGATTCTCGATTAAGTGAGTATTATGATATGAAATTTGTTGTGCAATTTGCTAGTCTAAGTTTTTGTTGCCTGCCTGCATTTGGAATGTGTTACAGGCAAGTTTGCATTTGGAAGGATTTGCAAGAATAATCATTGTTTAATGCAATTTGTGTTCTGTTCATTTCGTATTTTGGTGGGCTCTGTATGTATTGTTTGACAGTTGAGCTTCCACTGTTGCTTGAATATATTGGGAAGCTGCTTTTGTGTGTAATGGAAGATCATTTGATTTTAATGAGTGTCACTGGTATGTTTTGGTCATCAATTACTTGTTGATTATAGATGGAAAGGGGAGGTGAACTTCCACCATTATTTACTACTTGGTGTTTTGGTTGGCAATTTCTTATTTGTGATGTCCCAAATTTTTTGATGTACAAAAGTACAATATGCTCGCTTTTAGCATTCCCACCATTTTGATGTACAAAAGCACAACATAAATCTCTTGGCCTTTTACTTGCTACAAAACAACACCAGAATGCATTGCCCTGCAAAGGCTAGCTGCATGTTCTAGTTGCTTCAAGTTGCATTGGGTGACTGGTTCATTTGCTTTTTGAGACTCTACCCTTTTCCTTATTTTCTTCTTCTCCCTACATCAACATCAAATATGGTTTCAGCACCAAGAGATCAAAGCTCACAACTTTCTAGCCACAATAGCAGCTTGGTTTGTACAAGCACATAAGAATTATTTGAATTTAGTTAGAGCATAATTTGAAGTCAAATTTAAATCTCATTACTAATAGACTGAATATGCACAAGATCAACATGATAATTCACCAAAATCATTTCCATCATTAGTGTAAGCCGGTTTCATACATGTCACCATATTTCCTTTAATAGCTCTTCAGCTTGAACCAACTTGGACAAGAGATTTCTACACAGAGAGATCCCTATCTTCACTTCTTTTGCTCACGGTTAGAGCAACACAAAGCTCTTACATTAGAAAGAAATAAGGCCTTGCATTAAAAATAAACAAAAAAAGGGCCTGCATTGATCAGGATCCTCCTGCAAAGTCTGATCACAGGAGTAAAGTGGCACACCCATGGTGTGGTTCTTTGACCCATTAAAAATCATTCTCAAATGCATGTAGAAGCAAAGTCCATGGAACAATCATCAATTTTCCAAGCCACACACAGAAGAAATTATTGCCAATAAAAAACCTGGGCAACAATTTTCTTCTAGACTCAATGAAATTGTACAGCATCAAATATATGAGTCTGAAACAAACAATTTACTTAAGCCCCAGCACAAATAACCTGCAGAACAATAACCTTTCTGAATCGTTAAGTAAGTTTTTTATCTTTATAACAACAACAAATAAAAATCCAATTCCATGGTGAATTCCTTGTGCAAAGTTTATGACAACAAAACATGGATGGTCTTCTTTTATAAAAGAAAAGAAATGAGTAATGCAATTGTTACAACAAATTTAAAGATGTAGTAAAATCTAGTAACAAGAAAAACAAGATAGTCTTCTTTAATAAAACATAACAATGAGAGATTAATAATCATAGTAAACAATGTAACAGGGATAAGCATAGCTCTATACAGCATGGTAAATAATACATCCGTCAAACCAAATTGAGAACTAAATATGGCAGCTTTGCATCTTCAATAGAAGAAAGCTTACATACAAAACAATCTTCGGAATCATCCCACTTAAACTCATAGGACCAAGCATTTTGCCTAAAATGGGATGAGAAGCTGCCGTCAAAGGCTACGACGGCTGGACGCAAGAGGTTGGGTTACGACGGTCAGGTTGGGATGGCGACAGCAGGGGGAGCGGGAATGGTCGAAGGGGCAGCATTGGATGCGATTCCGTACATCGGCATGACAACAATAAATGGCGAAGACGGCGAAAGGGGGAGACGAGGGATCTTTTTTTGTTGCATGTTTCCTGGCTAGTTGAAGTCCGTCAGTGATTTGCATTTTTTTTAATCAATTTTCAACCTTTTTCTTGTTAAATGATACGTTGTTTTTTGTGATGTTGCATGGTTTGCATGCGTTAGTTTGCACTTTCTTCTTATAAATTTTTCTTTGTTTATGACTTATTGCATGATTCCTGTTTGAAGCTAAATATTGTCCTGCTGGAAAATCTTACTTTTATTTATTCTGTTTCAGAGTGTTGTTGCATGCATACTGTTTCCGGATTTCAATCTTCTAATTTCTTTTCTCAATTGTATGTACTTCCTTTTTTTTCATGGGCGTACGTCGGTCGGTTGCATGTTCTGAGAATATTTAGTCGGCTCCTGGTCCAAAAAAGTTCACTTTTTTATACATCTTGTCGGCAAAATTTTGTTGGGTCTTATGATTGGCAGCGATTGGAGATCATATCTCATCAGTCTATAGGGCGGAGTTGAAGGAGAGATGAAGTTGGGGAGGCGTACCGTCAGTACCTGCAACACGAGAGGGAGCAGGACAGGTCTCTGGCTAAACCCTCCCACGTTGGGTACAGAATCTCTTTCAATATATAAATGAGAACATCCATCGGTTGTGGTTGTCCATGGAAGTTGGTCTTTTGCATTTCTAAAAAATTCAAGTAAGGTTTACCAGTCAAATAGATTTATGCAATTTGAAACGTCTTTCTCCTTGTTTTAAAGACAAAAATTGATTTATGATCAAATGCAACTAGGCAACGCTTAGAACTTTGTTCGTTCTTGAACAATTACACGATTGAGGGTAGAGAAACACGAGAAAGCCTGGCACAGTATTAAGAAAATGGAAGAACAGGAATACCAGCAGGTCAATAGGACTTGTACAGGCCAAGCATGGGTGCTTCCCTTTCTTCTACCCTTTTCTTTGCAGCTTCCCTGGCCTTAAGAGCGGCTGCTTCCTCTTTGGATATAACCTTAGGCTTCTCGGAATCCCTCTTCCTCTTGTTCACGGCAATTGAAGATGAAGCACCCTTGATGGATCTAGCTGGATTAACTGGACCGGTAACAGCCTTTCCTGGTGGCTGTCCACTTTGAAGTTTGACAGACGGTTTACTCTTTGAAGCTGTCTTGCTCTGCTCTGAAGATGCAGAGAAGGCTTCTTCATATGAAACCCATTTACCTAGTACAATAGATTTAGAAGTAATTAGGATAATTCATTCTATGATTCAACTGTGAGTAACAATAAACAAAATATCAAAAAGCAACAAGACAAAGAACTATCTACAAACTGTATGAGCCAAAGTTCTACCTAAACTTGCTGAATAATACATGCTAGAGTTAGGATCATAACGACATCCCTTCCTTTGGTTGTAGTAATAACCTGATGCAGCGTCATATTCCCACCCTGCAGCCGAGGACATCTACTTTAAATGGAAGAATTCACAAAACTGAAAACCAAAAAAGTATTATCAAGCATTTATTTTAGCTACTGTCACCATTTTCTGCAAAAAAATCAATACAATCAACAACCGCAAAATCAAGTGAAATAAAAAAACTACCAAGTCAGATACTCAGAACAGAAATCACTAATACAAACCCAGATCTCAAAGACATGAGCAACATATAACCACAAAACATGGCATAACAATCAGTAGCATCATTGTTATGAACACCAAAAGGTTATCCAAGTGAGGCACAGGAAAGAAAACATGCATTATTTATGTCTTAGATACAAAAAGAGAATAGCAGAAATCTTTAGAGAATTACCCTCCTCAGATGATAATGATTTAGGAAGTTTGGGTGTTCCTTGCACAGAGTGTGATGCACATGCAACAGAATCCTTGGATTCGCGAAAAGAAGCCAAATCTTTCTGATAGCTACGCTTTGCTTTCTGTCATCACAATAAAATAAAAATGTACACAAACAGGGATTGAAATAAAAGAAATCTTTGCTTTTGCTCTCATGCTCTACTATTTCAACAATCGAATCACACATAAACTAAACAACAGGCATCTCCAAATTCTGTGATCGCATAAACAAGACAACCACCTCACTCATCTGTTAGATGCGGGGGGAGTAATACACCAAGAATGAAAATCTAGAGAAGCAAGAATGTTATAATGAAAAATCCTTTATGTAGTGAATGCAAAGTAAAAACCAGAGACAGGTACGTTATGGCCATAGAGGAAGAAGCTTTATGTAAATGTAAAAATTACAGGAAAGCTAGTTCATCCGAACGTGACCCATAACCACATTCAAAAAAACAAACTCGACTTCATAGACCAAAACTTTAAACAAAGAAGTTTCATATGCTAAATTCCAAATTCCATGGCAAATGAGCCTGATATGTACTCAAACAAAGTAGAAACAAAATCTTAAGATTGTTAACCCCAAAATCTGTCCATAGCAATGATGCCATCAATATGGAATTCGATATCTTCAGCATAGAAAATGGTAAGTTTTCTTAGCATCCAAGAGAGTGGGCAGTACCAGCTAAAGATAAAAAAACTAAAAAATTGAAAAAATAATAAAAGAAAGCATAATTTCGCAAGCTTAACATTTAAATAGCAGTACCATTTGCCTATCCTTGGTTAGAAAATATCAATAAAAAAACATACTGCTTCAATTTGTTGAAGAGCTTTGGCTGCATCCTTCTGCTCTTTCTCCTTTGCAGCATTTTCCTTCCTTATATTGGCAATTCTCTGAGCCACATTGTCCTTATGACGCTCACCGAGCTCATGTGTTCTGATGCTTGCAGGATTATTTGCTATATAGATCTTGCAGAGGTCACACCACTTATTTCCCTGGCTTACCCAATACTACAAACAGAAACAAAAGAAAAAGCAAATCAGAATGCTGTGCAATCAACAACGACAAGACAATGTCAACTGCAGCACTACACAATTATTTGTAGACAAAGAAAGATGAAATTGAGGACACTGCATGGTCTGAGTTATAATAACAAGTCATGATTGATGCACACTCTTAAGGACCAGAGCCAAATAAAATTACTTTCATGGTACAAAAAAATAATGGAATTTCTTTTTCTTTTTATAATAATAGAAATATGGTAAGTTAATCTCAAAATGTAATTGTCATTGAATTCCAATGGAAGTTAATTTCATTCAATTTTCATTCATAATAATATTTATTTATTCATCTATGCTTCCTTGGCTATTAACTGCCACCACAAAGCCAACAAAACTAAGATTCTACGTCCGAATTTGAAAAAAAAATCACCAGACGATAGACAATAGAAATGATTGATTAACACAAGCCCTCGACTTTATATCATTGCATTCGTCCAAATAACTATAACTAAGTAATTGTCATCATATAAATAAACCTAAATCCCATCAATCTTGAGAACCATCCTCCTCAAAGCTAGAAAGAGAAAAAAGTACTCGGGATGTAAAAAAACGAATCCCCCAAACTTGAATCCACCGAAACTGTTCTCAATTAAACACCCAAAAACATAAAGATCAAACGCAAAAAAATTGGTTTTTTTACCTCCGTCATCTTTGGGGGAAAAGGAAGCTTTTTTGTTAAACAAAAAAAAACAACTTCTCTTCAGAAAACAGAGTTTCCGGCGGATTTGGAGGCCATCTTCACCTTCGCCGACAATACCAGTCGCCACCATGGAAGACGAAGAAGACGAATCCGAGCACTATACGGATTCGGCGGACTGACTCGATTGTCCATACTATACCCGAATGGACCCGACCCGATCCGATTGGGCACTTCCTACCAACCGAGAACAGTCCAAGAGGGCTGTGCTGCATTGTTTCAGCCGTTGGATCAAATCCAACGGCTGAAACAAGCCCCCACTTCCCCCCTTCTCCAGCAATAAAAAAAAAAAGTTTCTGGAGGCGGCGCCGCCGTCGGCCGCTGCATCGCCGCCACCCCAGATTTAGCCGCTCCGCCTCTTCCCCTGCCGGCCCGCCGCCCGCCGCGGCGACACCACCGCGTCCCCCGTCGCCACCCCGCCCCCCCCCCCGCCACGCGAAGCCCCCGTCCCCGTCCCTCGTCCCCGCCCGCCACCCGGCCGCGCCCCTCGGCCTCCGCCCGCCACCCCGCCGCGTTGCGCCCTTCGTCCCTTGTTGCCGCCCCCCCCCCCGGCCGTCGCCGTGGCCGGGCATCCTTCCCGTCCCCTCCGCCGGCACTCTTGCGGCGGCGCCATCCCTTTTTTTGATCTTGGCCGTTGGATGCTGATCCAACGGCTAAGATCAAAACTCAAAATTACGGATCCACGAACATATTTGGCTAAGGTTTTGGCTAGGTTTGACTCCGATAATGTATTAACTACAATATTTTATATCTGAGTCATTTACACTGATATAAAAAATGATGAATGGAATAATAATCTTAAAATAATGATTTGACATTATATGATAATATAATTACCTAATCCAAACTCAATCGGCTCTAAATTCAACTCGAACTCTAGTTAAAACTTATTAAACTCAACTCGAAGGCAAATGAATCAATTTTAAACACTAGCTGCCTTAGGCTTACCGATGTATTAACCAATTCTAACAATGCTAAGTGCTTGTTTTTTCTTTTTACTTCTTATAAAAAATTGATTGTATTTGTGCTTGCACCTTTATTTGGTGAACAAAACAACCACCAATGTTGCATATAATTCAAGCTCATAGTTGTTGGCTAAATTCATCTTTTTTATTTTGAAACGACTGTCAACGAGTGTTTCTTCGCTGTGTAGCAACAAATGCATGTGTATCCAAACTTGTGCACCTGGTCGAACCAGAAAGCTGCTGTTACTTTCTCCTGTAGATGATGTAATGCTCAGAGCTAAGTCTCGAATGATATCATGCAACTTGACATGGCACTTGTTTACGTCCTCGACAAGAGCTGCGTCCATCAGAATTTGCAGAATGGTATGCCCGGCGGCTCGCATCTCTGTTGAGCTTCCTGCCCTGTGATCAATGAAGCCCTCTGCTATCCAATATTCTATCAGCGCTGCCTTGAATATGTCAAAATCTTCTGGATACAAAGACGCAAACAAGAAACACTTTCTTAGATTATCATGTTGGAGTCGATCATAACTAAATTTCAGGAGCTTAAACAAATGTTTGTCCATTTCACTGGTTACTTCGTACGACCCTGGTGATCTGAGCTCCCTCAAGGCATTCTGCCATACAAACTTGTTGGCCTCATTTCTAACTGATCCTCCCACAGCACATATTACTAGAGGTAAACCACCACATTCTTGAACACCATTTTTGGCTAATTGTTGTATTTCCAAGTTATTATTGACTGCGTCGCCTGTCCGCTTGAGAAACAAATCGCAGGCTTCATTTTCAGACAAGTATGGCACCTTCATATCTTTGTTAGTCATCATCCTCTTGCATACTTCCAGAAATCTGGTTGTTATCACTATCTTTCCTTTGTTCCCATCCAGAACAGGAATGTCCAGACTATCCAGGGAAAAGGGTTACAGAATTCATCTCTAAAAACAAACACAAATACTCAACCATGGGAAACAAACAGAAACTCACCTCCCTTCCATTGCGCAGCTTGTACCGATCAAATC
Source organism: Piper betle (assembly GCA_033002965.1). Lineage (NCBI taxonomy): Eukaryota > Viridiplantae > Streptophyta > Magnoliopsida > Piperales > Piperaceae > Piper > Piper betle. The sequence continues at coordinate 37,239 of JAURVB010000112.1, read as the reverse complement.
CGTCTTCACCATGATCTCCCTTCTTCTCGTCCTCTCTACTCGGCGACGGCACCTGTTTTGAAAACCAGGTAATTTTTACCAAAGATAACTAGTTCACTTTGAGAACTATTACCTATATGAGTAGCGTGAAAACTATTGTACTAAAAATTACCCCAAGATAAAATTCTCAGGAAAGTGTGGTGGAACACACGATCCGCTTAAAAACTAACTCCTAGACAGAATTTTATCAAGTAATTTAAATAACACAATAATTAACAACAACTATACCTGACAATATCTATTAAATAAACATAAAAGGAACAAAAAGATCATCGGAATTTAACGAGGTTTACGTCCTCGGACACTACAAAAATAATATTATAATAATCAAAAAATATTACAAGAGAAAGAAACAAACAATTTACCAAAAAAGAAGGATGACAATTTTGGGATGTCAAGAGCCAAAGGGGAAAAGTCTTATTTATAGGGAGAGGACTCCTCCCAAACCCACAAAACTTTAGATGTATGACTTGATTTTGGCATACAACAATTCTCCACCTTGACAAAATCCCATACAATTCTCTCACAAATCTAACTTTCAATAGTGTCTGCAAACTCCATCTTTTAATTTGTAATAATATTGACCAAGTCTAAACAATGTTTAAACTTGGCCGCAGTTACTACTTTTGTCAGCATATCAGTAGGGTTCTCAGTGGTCAAAATCTTCTGGATTATGACTCTACTTTCTTCTACAATCTCTCGTACACAATGATATCAAACATCGATGTGTTTTGTCCTTGTATGGTAAACCTGATTCTTTGCTAAACGAATAGCACTCTGACTGTCACAATGCACTTTGATGTGCTTTTGTTCCATTTCCAGTTCACTAAACTACCCTTGAAGCCAAATTGCCTCCTTTACAGCCTCTATAATTGCCATATACTCTGCCTCTGTAGTAGACAAAGCTACTGTTGACTGTAAGGTGGACTTCCAACTAACTGGTGCTTTTCCAAAAGTAAACATATAACCAGTAGTTGATCGTCGCTTGTCCAAATCACCAGCGTAGTCAGAGTCACAATACCCAATTACATACTGACCATCCTTATCATCCTGCTGAAATACTAATCTAACATCTAAGGTATTTAGAATATACCGTAGAATCCATTTCACAGCTTGCCAATGCTCCTTTCCAAGATCATGCATATACCTGCTCACAACCCTAATTGCCTGTAAAATTTCGAGCCTTGAACAAACCATTGCATACATCAAGCTACCAATAGCACTTGTATACTGTATTTTTGCCATGTATTCCTATTTTGCATCATTCTTTGGTGACATGGAAGCACTAAGCTTGAAATGAGGAGCAAGTGGTGTACTAACTGGTTTTGACTTCTCATTTATGCCAAAACATTTTAGTATCTTCCTAAGATATTCTTTCTGAGACAAACAAAGCCTCCCCAATTTCCTGTATCTGGATATCTCCATGCCGAGAATCTTTTTGCTTCACCAAGATCCTTCATTTCAAACTCCCTATTCAATTGAGTCTTTAATTTCTCTATTTCTGTCTAACTCTTAGAAGCTATCAGCATATCATCAACATAAAGAAGAAGATATATATAGGATCCATCTTGTAGCTTGCGCAAGTACACACAGTGATCATATTTACTCCTTGAGTACTTCTGCCCTATCATGAACTTGTCAAATCGCTTGTACCACTGCCTCGGAGATTGCTTCAATCCATATATCGATTTGTCCAATTTGCACACCATCTTTTCTTTTCCATCAACTTTGAATCCATCGGGCTAAGACATATAGATTTCCTCTTTCAAGTCTCCATGTAAAAATGCAGTTTTTACATCTATCTGAACTAGTTCCAAATCCAATTGTGCGACCAAAGCCAATAAAATTCTGATGGCAAAATGTTTTACAATTGGATAAAATACTACATTATAATCAACTCCCTCCTTTTGAGCGTAGCCTTTAACCACCAATTTTACTTTGTAGCGAACATTATCCTTGTCAGGAAATCCATCTTTCTTTGCATATACCTATTTGCACCCAATTGCCTTCTTTCCCTTCAGAAGATTAGCTAGTTTCCTTGTCTGATTCTTTTGAAGGGACTGCATTTCTTCCTTCATGTTCTGAACTTTGAACTGCTTTATTATAAGTAGCAGGAACATCATCAGTTGCAGCTAGTGCTGTAGAAGAGACCATATCAGCATAGCGGGCAGGTTTTCTAATGGTTCTCTTTTCCTTCCTTTGTGCAATTGATTCATGTTGATGTAGAGGTTCTTAGGTCTGAACCTCTTCTTCATTTGACTATTCTTCTACCACAGGAGAGTCATCATCAGTTTCTACATCTATTGGGACCATTCTGTTGCCATCAATCTCCACTTGTTTAGGAGTACCATCTATTTGCTTCAAATTTTCAGAAGTTACCTTCCTCAACATGGTAGATTCATCAAAGGTAACATCCCTGTTGAAGATTACATTCTTTGTTTCTGGACACCAAAGATGATACCCTTTCACACCAGAGGTGATCCTCATAAATATTGCCTCCTTTGCTCTTGGATCCAGCTTTGATTCCTTAACATGGTAATATGCAGTGGAACTAAACACAAGTAAGGAATTATAATCTGCAGCAGCTTTCTAGACCATTTCTCCAATGGAGTTTTACCACCAATAGCAGTAGATGGTAAACGATTAATAAGGTGACAAGCATATACCAAAGCCTCAGCCCAAAATTCTTTGCCCCCAACATTGAACAACATACACCGAACTTTCTCTAGCAAAGTTCGATTCATTCGCTCTGCCACCCCATTCTGCTGTGGTGTATTTCTGACAGTGAAGTGTCTCACAGACCTTTTGAAATGGATCATTTTTGAATTCTCCACCATTGTCTATACGAAGACGTTTGACTCTTCTGCCTGTTTGAGTCTCCACCATCTTTTTCCATTTCAGGAAAATTCCCAACACTTCATCCTTCGTCTTCATTGTATATACCCAAACTCTCCGGGAAAAATCATCAACAAGGGAAACATAATAGTGTTTACCTCCCAATGAAGTTGTCTTGGAAGGCCCCCACACATCTAAGTAAACATAATCCAAAATACCCTCAGTATCATGGATTGTTGTTCCAAATTTCACCCTTGTTTTCTTCCCTTTGATACAGTGCTTGCAAAAATCTTTTTTGCAAGCCCGAGCTCCTTTTAATAATCCTTGATCTATCAATAGTTTCAAAGATTTTTCTCCAGTATGCCCCAAGCGCATATGTCATAACCTGGTTGCTTCTGACTCGTGATCATCAGTAGGAGTTGCTGTCGCTGTTGCTTCCCCAACAATTGTACTACCCATAAAGTAATACACATTATTTCTTCTTCGGATCCTCTTCATTATCACAAGTGCACCAGAGATGATCCTCATTATCCCATCTTTTGCCCTTACTTCGAAACCTTTTGACTCTAAGGTTCCCACAGAGATGAGATTCTTCATCAAATTTGGCACATAATGAACACCAATTAAGATTCTGGTTGATCCATCATCATTCTTCAAGTGAATTGAACCAACTCCATATGTGACAAGAGGGGCATTATTTGCTGTGTAGACAATTCCACCCTTTAGTTCTTCAAAATCAAAGAACCATTCTCGATTGGGCGTCATATGATGGCTACAAGCAGAATCTAGCAACCATGCACTAGAATTGCTAGTTGATGCAACAATTGAAAAGTCTGAGTCTGCATTGTCACACTCAGCAACATTTGTAGCAGCTTTTTCCTTATCAGATTTGCCTTTATTTTTCAGCTTGGGGCAATCTTTCTTCCAATGCCTTTTTTCGATAAAAGGCACATTCATCTTTACTTGGTCTAGACTTTGACTTCGACCTTCCCCTTCTTCCTTTGTTCTGACTCTGCGATCGGCCTCTATCCACAACAAGAGCTTCTGCTTCTGCACTTGTATTTTCTTGCTTTTCTTTTTTCTTAATTCATAACTATACAAGGCAGCAGTTACTTCACTAAGAGACACAACAGCCTTCCCATGAAGTAGAGTAGTTTCAAGAAACTCAAATTCATGAGGAAGTGCTTCCAACAACATTAGAGCCAAATCTTCATCTTCAAAAGTCACGTCCATATTCACCAAATCAGTTACTAGCTGATTGAAGCTAGTAATAGAATCATTCAGAGAGGTACCATGAACATAATTGAAGCGGAACAATCTCTTTTCATATAGAGCTTGTTCTGACTTATTTTCTTCAAGAATTTCTCCTCCAGTGCCTTCCACAATTTACTTGCGAAAGTTTCTTTAGAAAATGCATACCTCTGCTCTCTAGAAAGACATGTTCGAATGGTACCACATGTCAATCTATTTATTGTCTTCCATTCTTTCTCCTCAACATCATCTGGTTTCTTTTCTTCAATGACAATGTCTAGACCCTGTTGAAAGAGGGCATCCAGAACCTCATTTTGCCACATGCCGAAATGACCAGTACAATAAAAAATCTCCACTGCAAATCTTACATTTGTCACAGTTGTTCTTGCCAAAATTGAAGATGAAGTTGTGACTTTCAATGTGGATTCTTTTGTGTTGTCTGTCATTTATGCTACAAAGTCTATTTAATAGCTGTCAATGCAGGATACCAACTGGCCCAAGGAAATTTTTCTGATGTGGAAGATTAGTGTAAGCCGCAGCCACAGAGCATACTAAAATAAACCAAGAGCTCAAAATGCCAACTGGCCCAAGGAAATTTTTTTGATGTGGAAGATCAGCGTAAGCCGCAACCATAGAGCATAATAAAATAAACCTTGCTCTAATACCAATTATTGTGAAAACTAGGTAATTTTTACCAAAGATAACTAGTTTACTTTGAGAACTATTACCTAGATGACTAGCATGAAAACTATTGTACTAAAAATTATCCAAGATAAAATTCCCAGGAAAGTGTGGTGGGATACACAGTCCGCTTAAAAGCCAACTCGTAGATAGAATTTTATCAAGTAATTTAAATAGCACAGTAATTAACAACAACTACACCTAACAATAGCTATTAAATAGACTTAAAAGGAACAAAAAGAACACCGGAATTTAATGAGTCTTACATCCTCGGATACTACAAAAATAATATTTCAATAATCAAAGAAATATTACAAAAGAGAGAAAGAAACAATTTACCAAAGAAAGAAGGATGACAATTTTGGAATGTCAAGAACCAAAGGGGAGGAGCCTTATTTATAGGGAGAGGACTCTTCCCAAACCCACAAACTTTAGATGTATGACTTGATTTTGGCATACAACAGCACCCACCCTACCTCGCTCCCAATTTTTAGCTGACCATTTACACCGCCTACCCCAGCGGCAGCTTCCAGCTTCATCTAGGCAGGTTCCTGATAAAACCATATTGGGCTCGGCTGGCGAGACCTTGTGAGGCAGACACCCGTCGCCGGACGGCGACCGAGGAGACCCCATTTGGTGACAAAGGTGGCGCCCTTGGGGAGTGGGAAGGGTGAGGAGGAGATGGAGAAGGAGGAGGAGGAGGAGGGCAAGGCGACACGGCAGCAAGCGTTCATTTTGCCGGCGCTGGCAGTGTCATCTGTGGATATTAGATAATCTTTTTTTGTTTTTTTTAAAAGGATTAAAATTATATACTTTGATATTAACATAACTCGACAATTTATTTATTTTATTTTAATCTATACTTACAAATATATATATATATATATATATATATAATAGAAAAACTTTTAACGTGTATTCTTTAAATATTTTATAATAATATTTTTTTTATTTATAAGCATTTTAATTTAACTCGAATTTAGTAGATATCATATAACTATTTATTATCTTCATTTCTTATTTTTAAAAATAATTTTAATACATAATTATCTGCTTTAATACAACATTGTCATGTATCTTTTAAATATTTTATAATGCATCGTTGAATGTAGCTACTAATTTTAATATAAAAAAACTTAAAACTTTTAATTCAATCTTAGTAAAGAAATATCCTAACTATTTTACAATATTATTCTTAATAAAAATAATATTTTTTATTATAATTAGTATTCATTTTAAATCCTTAATTATAAAAAAATAAAAGAATAACAAATAGCTAAAAATAATTTAATGTGGCATATTATATGGGCAAGCGACTAATCAATATATAAAATAAATTATCACCCGTCCTTATAGAATATAGAAACTTTTATATATATTATAATAAAAGTAGGATTTAATTAATTGTCATGTTCATTCATAATATATAATTTCTCATAACAAAAAAACTCATATATTTGGCCGCAAAAACACAAGACCCACCTTCATCACCGTGGAAAAAAGATGCACGAGTACATTACAGACAAAAAAACGGATTTTTCTTGAAGCAGACCTCATAAAAAAATTCATCAATGTTTCATATTTACGGTAGATAGATATCATATTGATAAAATACGATACTCTTTTAAAATATCTCGACGACAGTAAAAAGATAGACACGGGAAACTCAAAATCAATATCAGGATGAGATTAGTTAGGATTTCCAGAAAATCTGAGAGACATCACACTATAAAAAGAGGAGAACGTAAATATGTCTCAATTACTTATCCTGGCCTCCCAAGAAACCAGAGCTGCATGCATTATATATAGACAGAAAGTAGTCGGCCGGGATCATTCAATACGACGATATGAACATGATACCAAGAAAAACCCCCTTATGAAATAAAAAAATAGACAATATGTGACTTTCTAGCATTGGGTTGGAAAATGCAAGGTAAAAAATAGTTTAAGAAAGATTAAAAGTTAAAAAATAGGAGTTGAAGATAATTTTCCACCCAACCAACCCAATTGACACAGTTACTTTTCAGACGGTTAATGATCTTCTTTGCAACCATCCACCGGAACATAGAAACGCTAAGTGAGGGGAGGGGGAAGGGGAAGAGAACTGTGCCAGGACAACCGTGTTAAACGCCCCTCGCTATTCAAACCTACTGATGCGAAACACATTCTTCTACCTCTCCTTTTCTATCTTGGTAGCATAATATATTTTAAACTCGTCCCTCCAAGCTTCAAACAAGTCACGAAGGCGACCCAACCTCAGGTGGGTACAAAATTATATCAGAAACACGTTCCCTTTTGCAAAGTGATAATACTTTTCGCATCTTCATTCTTAATGCTGGGTTTATCCCCATCATGCGTAGAGGTGACCGATGTCTTGTATATATGCTAATGAGAAAACCTTATTCTATTAAATCTAGTTTTTAGATTAAGAGTAGGCCCGTAACACTTATTGCAAGTCTGTTTAGAAACCCATTGGACCCACCACCCAGCACAGAAATTCGGGTCAAATTCTTCCGATATGCAAGAATAGGTGGCAGCGATAACTTCTCTCTTTTTTCCGTAGCTGAAAGGAGATGGACCTCACTGATCTTCTCACCTTCCCATCAGTCCCATCACGGCCAATCGAGAAATATTTTTAGTTGGATTGTTATTAAATCAGAGTTTAATTATTTAAATTTTAAATTAAAAAACATAATTTTACAACCAACTTTGTTAAAATATGGAAATTTTTTTCATTCTTATTTTACGTAGAATTTTTATAATCTAAATTGGATTCTTATATTTGGTTCATCATTAGTGGACAATTTAGAATTTTGGGTATGTGGTTTTTTCAAAATGGTTTAAAAATATATATTTACTTGATGTTGTAAAAAATAAATTTAAATTATTTTAATGATTTTAATTTTACAATAGGACTACAAATTCAAATATTATCTTTCAAATATTTAATAATTTTGATTCTAAATTTATATTGAACTCTTAAACTAAATTTATTTTCTTTCGGAATGGGTTTCTTATGCTTAAATCATGTTCATTCATGAAAGCATACACGGGGATTTTTAAATTATTTTAAATTAGATTTTTGTTTTAAATCATTTTTCAATCGGAATTTAATTAAATAATTTTGTTTTGATTTTCTGATTGAATTTCAAATTTAACTTAGAATTTTCAATTGTTAGAAAATTATGGTTATTATTTTAAATGAATTTTTAGAATAAAATAATTTTATTATTTTTGAATCATGGACAATGCACAGTTCTTTTTCATGCAAAAATAATTTTATTATATTTGAATCGTGGACACCACCCTTCCAAATACTATTATGGTTCTTTTTCCTGAAAAATATTACTATAATTGTCCATAATTCTCCATAATATTGATGATTGATCATACATTAATTTTAAATTTTTAAACTTCATATTAGTTTGCTTCGAATTTAGAATCAGGACTTGATGAAACAAGTTTGAATTTTTATTATTGATATAAGTAATTATATTTAATATCTAAAATTATAAATTATTTATGTCCGTGTTAGATGATGATTTGTTAATTATTTTTTTCCTTGTAATTGTAAAATTGAAATGTCTGATCAGTCTTCAAAATAGAATTTATATAAACTATAATTTAACAAAGAGGAATGTATGTAATATGAATTTATTAGTGTTATTAACTAAACCTCGTATTAGCTTCATTTCTCAATTTAAGTTTAAAGGAAGATAAAGCAATTATTATGAATGTGAAAATATTTCCAAAAATACAGAAATTTAGTGACAAAAGTTAGGACTTAAACCTTGGCCAAGCAAAGTTGCTCCATACTTGATAACCAAATAATGTGTATTTGAACAACATTCATCAACTAAAACAATAAATAGATTTACAACACAAAACAAAAAATAATTTAATGATTTACACTAAAAAAATATGCCGATTTATAATTATTATTAGTCATATATTTGAACATTCGAAAAAAACTTTTGTTTTTCAAACAAATGAATAAAATCACCTTAGAGAACAACTCATTAAAGTAAAAAAATAACATTATAAGTTAATCCCTATGTCAAAAGCCAATTACTTCCGGTAATATCTTGCTTAGCAGTGTTGCCAACCACAAACTCCTCCATTTCTCTTACACAGTGTAATGTTGTTGAATGGTCTCAATGTCAAGCCCCTTGAGCTTCACCACAGACTCAACATGCCCCTTCAATGTGTGCAACTCCCTAAGCCTGCAACAAATCAACCCCCAAACATACACATTTCATCACTAAGATACAAAACATAGTCAATTCCCCTTCACCTAGCCTCAACTCTTGATATACATATTTCTTATAGGGCTACTAATTGAGTGAATCGGCTCATGAGTTACTTTCGACTTTATAATTGAACTCCTAAACAAGTTAGTGTTGTGCTCTATAAACGAACTGGTCTTGAGCTCGTTAAGATTAAACAGTTTAAGTGTATTTGAGCACGAGTCGAACTCGAAAAATAAAAAAAAAGTTCGAGTCGATTTCAATCATATATATTCAAAAGTTAGTTCGATTTTATTTTAAATTCGAGCCCAAATTAAATTAAGCTCACTCGTTCTTCTGGAGAGCAGCACTATTTTTTGTTATGCTCGTGAGGTGATTGAATTCGCCCTTACCCAACACTTCAATTCTCCTATATATATTTATATTTATTGGGTGGTGCAGTTGTACCTGGCCACCTCGGCCCGGCGCTTGGCATGCTCGGCGAGCTCCGACAGCTCCCTGTAGCTGTTCTTGTCGTTGAATAGGCCGTTCGCCGACTCCGGCGGCTGCAGCCCATGCAGCGTCCGTTGTGCCATTGCCCACTGTGCCTCCCGTTCCCCTCTCCCATAGTCCTTCTTCGTCGTGAATGCCGTCTGGACATTTTAATGGGTTTTGCGTTAATCAATGTGCTAACGAAACAAAATTCAGAAATTGGATTGATTAATGTGCCTAACAATTTATGGGTTTTGTATGAATCGATGGGATAGATGGAAAAGATTTAACAAGTTGGATCAAAGATTAAGGAGGTACCTTGTTCTGGAGCATGTTATCCCAGGCCTTGCCGCTCAATGCATAGCGGATGATGAACTTGAGGATGTCGAGAGGTATGTAGGTAATGATGGTGTAGAGCCAAATGACTCCGGCCCATCCCCAACCGATGCCACGGATCTTGGCGAAGCTCCAATGCGCATACACGGCCAGCAAAGTGGCCACCTTTGGAGAAGAAGAAGAAGAAAAGAAATCAATCATCCACGACGACGATGAACAAAACAGGGTATCATTTTGAGCAGTGTGCATATTTTTGTTTGGTTACCAGCTGGGCAATCAAGAAGGCGCTAACGAGGAGGAAGCCGGGGCGCTCGACGAAGGACCAGCTCCTCGATCGGGTGACAAAGATGAGGGCTTGGCTAACGATGCTCACTTGCAGGTACAACGCTGCCGTCAGCTCTTCGTGGCTCTTCACCAGAGACTGCACCCCAAACAAATCCTGTAATATATGAAAAAAATTAATCGGTCGTATCATCAATGATGTGTTTATATGAGAATTATACTTGAACATAGAAATTGAGAATCATGATAATTCGTGGCAGACAATAATAATAGAATGATTTCAAATGAGCTATAGCTGGCAATTAGTGTTGGATTTTGAAAGAAATTCTCAGAATTTTCAGACATCATAAAAATGGCGGGAACAGACAGAGAGAAACGCATGTGTATATAGATACTACGTACGGAGAAGAAGGTGGTGTCGTGAATGGCCCAGAAGAAGATGACGGTCATGACGGCCTGGTAGGTGCCGAGGACGACGCCGGTGGCGAAAATCTCCTTGAGCTTCCAAGAGTCGGGCACGGGGGAGGGCTTCACCCGGTCCTTGGAGATGGTCATGATGGTGCCGTCGTTGAGGATGGCGATGATGAGCACCATGAACGGGGAGAAGTCGAACTTCCATATCAGGGCGATGAGGAGGAACCCCAGCACGATCCGGATGGTGATGGACACGGCGTAGATGGTGTAGTTCTTCATCCTCTGGAAGATGGCACGGCTGGTGAGCACGGCGGAGATGATCACGCTCAGCCCCGGCTCGGTAAGCACGATGTCGGAGGCGCTGCGTGCGGCGTCGGTGGCGTCGTCCACTGCGATCCCAATGTCCGCCCGCTTCAGCGCCGGGGCGTCGTTCACGCCGTCGCCGGTCATGCCGCAGATGTGGTGCCGCTCCTGCAGCCGCCGGACGATCTCGTACTTGTGCTCCGGGAACACGCCGGCGAAGCCGTCGGCCATCTCGATCAGCTCGTCGACGGGGAGGGCGGCGGCCACGGCGTCGGTGTCCTTGGACTGGCCGAGCAGGGACGACGACGGGTACATGTTGGTTCCCATGCCCAGCCGCCGCCCCGTCTCCTTGGCGATGGCCAGCTGATCGCCGGTGATCATCTTCACGTTCACCCCGAGGTTGAGCGCCCGCCGGATAGTCTCCGCGCTGTCATGGCGTGGCGGGTCGAACAGCGGCAGCAGCCCGATCAGCCGCCATGGCCCGCCGGCACTCTCCTTGTTCTTCTCCGGCACGCTCTGTTTTGATATGATTTGATTTAGTGCGATGAATTGAATTGAATTACATGAATGTATGCATTTTACTCATAAATCTAGATGCATACATATATATACATAAACAATGATGAATGATGCATCTCGATGAGCAGTAAACCTGCATGGCAACGCCTAGTGATCGGAGGCCACGGTCGGCGAACTTGTCGATGATGGCATGGACTCTCCTCTTGGCATCCTCTGGAAGTTTGCACAGCTCAACGATCTGTGTTTTCCATCATGACCCAAAATCAGAATCAGAGCTTGTTGGCATTTAGTATCTCATAAATTAATGTGAAATTCACACAAGATCAGTAAATAAATAGGTGGATGAGCATATATATTTACAGAGAGAGACCTGCTCTGGAGCACCCTTGCTAACTCGGTGCCACGATCCGTCTGAATCAATATAAGTAATAGCTGTGCGCTTGTCAACTGGATTGAAAGGAAGAAAGTGAACTTCTCTGATTCCTGCTCTTGCCTACACATCAAAATTTTCATTATAAGGTGATTATATCAAAAGGTTCCATACTTGTGCATTGCGCGTCCCAAATTTAGCAGCATGACAATCGACCCACAAAATATTTATCATTTGTAATGACTGTACGTTTTATGGGCAGTGATCAAATAATTTGATTACCTCCTTGGTGTCAGCAAGCATTCCAACAATGCACGCATCAATGGCATCCTGGTTCTCTACTCTGGAAGCTCTAGCTGCCAACAGAACCACCATGTCCTTCTCCATATCCTTCACATAGACCTGCAAATACCAAACGATTCAACCTCCAGCCCTCCATCAATAGAAGAACTGTGATTAATTAAGCAGCATCCTGCAAACCAATTCGAACCTCGATCATGCTCTTGTCGACGGTGAGCTTGTTGAGAGTGAGAGTCCCGGTCTTATCACTGCACAACACATCCATTCCCGCCATCTCCTCGATGGCCGTCATTCTCTTGGTGATGGCTCCCTGCTCGGACAGCCGGTGAGACCCAATGGCCATGGTGACCGACAGCACCGTCGGCATGGCAATTGGGATTCCTCCGATCAATAGCACCAACAAGTTGTCAATGCCGTCTCTGTATTTCCTGTGCTGGATGGGATACATCACCAGAATTTCCACTATCATGCCCAATGCTATGGAACATATGCAAAAGTTTCCAATGGCTGTCAACACCTGCAATAGTAATATATGGAAGATTACACACATATAAATCATCCAATTTGATTTCAATTCAATCGACACAGTATTGTCAAAGTAAATGGTAAATAGTTATATTTTTAAGGTGGAAATTGTTTAATTGGAAATAAATCGGGACAATTTATTAATTCTTTTTCGAGCATTATATCTTAGTGAATTTAGAGCCCATATCCTTAATTTGATTTAGGATTTAGTGGGAGTATTTGGTTGCATCAATCCCAATTGACCTAATCCGAATGGGGTTAGGCATTTAGCCAGAGTGTATGACCGAATCTTAGCTGCCAAAATCAAACATAACCAAACTTAAATACTTTAATTTTGTTGGTTCGGCTGAATATAAAAATAATAGATTTGTATAATTATTTAATTAAAAGTATATTATATTTTAACAAACATATAATTAGATGGAAGGAGTTTCTGAATATATATACAATATTAAATATAGTAAAGTTTATTGTAAAAATAAAATAAATTCATGATAACTAATATAAAACATAGTTGGTTATTTCGTTAATGGGTTCCAAACCAAAATGTCAATATCTATCTGCGTTTGTTTGTAATTTAACTCAAAAGTCACATTAAATTAGTTTAGAACCAAATTGAATTGGTTCGATTTTTAGTTTTCAATTTATTGTGCTATCATGTTTAATAATTTAATTGTAAAATAACATTAATTTAGATGGTTTAGTCACTCACGGACCTTTTGGAAGTGGCCGACTTGGTTGGTGCTGTCCACAAGGTGAGCTGCCTTGCCGAAGAAGGTGTGCACGCCGGTGGCAATGACGATGGCCTCGATCTCGCCTTGCTTGCAGGTGGAGCCGGAGAAGACCTGCTCGCCGGGGTGGCGAGTCACAGGAAGCGACTCGCCGGTGAGAGCCGACTGATCAATTTTCAAAGGATCACCCTCCAACAGCCGGGCATCGGCCGGAACGATGTCCCCTAGCTTGATGCTGATGATGTCCCCAGGAACCAGAATGGCGGCCTCTTGCTCCGACCATCTTCCATCTCTCAACACCTACATGAGATGGGAACCTCTGATACATTTTGCAAACATATGAAAGATTACAAGGGCTTGTTTTTGTGTAGATACCTTAGTCTTTGGTGCAAGTCCGGCCATGAGAGCAGCTGCTGCATTTCCGGCATTGTTCTCCTCAATGAAACTAATGGTGGAGTTGATGAGGAGGAGAACCACAATTCCGACAAAGTCAGGCCAATCCGGTGGCTTCCCCTGATCATTTTGCAAAAAAAAAAACAAGCTGAGAAATGAATCGTCAATAACAATTGGTACGCAGTTTGGATTGCTTTGGTAATTGAATATAATTGGTAGCATGAATAACATGGACAACACAGATGTTATACCCCTCCATTAGCCAAAACAATGGCCATGAGAGCAGCACACTCCATGACCCACGAGAGAGGATTCCACATGAAGCCGAGGAACTTCAGGATCTTGCTCTCCTTCTTCTCCTCCAACTTGTTGGGGCCGAAGATTTGCAGCCTCTGCTCCCCCTCCGTTGTTGTCAGCCCTTGCTTCGAGCATTTCAACTGCTCAAACACTTCTTCCACTGGGATCCTCTCCTAAAAAGTACCAAAACTCACAACATCACATTCATCAATCAGAAACCATATTGAATCAATTGGCCAACACCCATAAAACGATAATGCAGAGATCACAATGTATACTCACAAGATCGACGTTCTCATTCTTGATCTCTTCGAGGCTGTTGAATGCAGCCATGGTGGAGAAAAACTAAGGCGCAAAATATAAAATGGTGGTCAAGCCGTGGAGATGGGATCAAGGATCACAAATCCATCCTAACAAATGGCATCTTCGTCCCTCACTAGGGAGTGATATATAGCATGTACATAAAAGAATATAGTAACAAACAAGAAGAAAGAAAGAACGAAAGAAAAGAAAGGAGTGAGTAGTATGAATTAGAGAAAGGAGAATGGGAAGGCAACAAGAAGTTGTGAACAATTAAGGAGGGAGGAAGAGACGGTAGAGGTGTGTTTGCTAATAATAAGAGGGGAAGTAGACACACCTCTGGCAGACAACGGTTGTTGGGGAAGCAATGGAGTGGGTTCTAGTTGGGGACTCGTGGTTGGGAACTGCTCTCTTCACCGGTGTGGTATTAGCTGTTAGTTTGAGGGCCATCCATGCCCTGCATGTTAGGATCTATGCCAAAAGAATGAAAAGGGTGGGGAAAAATTATCACTTTTTCCTTTTTATGAGAACCCAACAATATTACTGTGCTTCCACCCGATGACAAGAGCCTGGCACATTAATCTGAGATAACTTTTTCTCTACTTCCAATAGACGCCAATGCTTCCACCCTGTCGGAGGGAGCCAAAACCTGTACGTACTTAATGCAAACCTGTCTATCTCCGTGCCACTCTCGTGTGTCTGTCTATATATATATATATATATATATATATATATATATATATATATATATATATATATATATATATATATTTTCATTTTCATGCACACCCTTGTTTTTACAGTGCACCAACGTTTTTACAGTGCACCAATGCTTTTCTTTTGGGCCGTTGAATCAAAATCTAAAGGCCTAAAACACGATCCTATTTTCCCCACCTCCCTTGTTTCTTTTCGCCTTCCCCCTAAGACAAATTCCGCTGCCCCCTGGCCTCACCTTGCCCCCAGCCCTGTCCTTGCCCCCAACCCCACCTATACTCGTGGTACCCCACCACCCCATCCGCTATTGCGGTGTCCCCCCGTATTGCTCCCCCACCCCCCCCCCTCGCACCCGCCTATAGCCACAGCCCCTCCACCACACCGCGGCAACAATGTTGGCCTGCTAGCGGCCAGCAGCAAGGTCGCTGGCGGTGGGGTGGCGAAACAATAAGGTGGCACAACAAAACAGAGGGGGAAGGGGGGAGGAAATAGGGGAAGGTAGTTTCATAATAAAAACTTAACTTAATCTCGACTCGTGTTAAGTTTTTATTATGAAATAAATTTTTAAAAATAAAATAATTATGTGATAAAAATTTGACTCGGTCACGACTCGAGTCAATATTATAAAATAATTTTTTAAAAAATAAAATAATTTCCTAATAAAAACTTAACTCAATCATATGTAGGATTGAGTCAAGTTTTTATTATAAAATTATTTTATTTTATTTTAAATTCATTTCATAATATTGACTTGAGTCGGGACCGAGTCAAGTTTTTATTACACAATTATTTTATTTTTTTAAAATTTATTTCATAATAAAAACTTAAGTCAAGTTGGGATCAAGTCAAGTTTTTATTATGAAATTATTTTATTTATTTTTAAATTTATTTCATAATAAAAATTTGACTTGATCCTAACTCGAATCAAGTTTTTATTACGAAACTACCATCCTCTGTTTCTTCCCCAAAAACCCCCACCACCCCCCTCCTCACAACTTCCCCCCTTGTTTTGCCACGCCACCCCCACTATCGGTGACCTCGTCGCCGGCCACTCCCTACATATGATTGAGGGGCTGCGGCTACGGGCGAGGGCAAGGGGGTGGGACCGCCTCTACGGGTAGGGGGTACCGTGGCTACGGACGGGGCCGAGGCCAAGGGGCTGGGCAGGACAGGGCCAAGGGGGGCAGCAAAATCCAGTAAGGGGAAGGTGAAAAGAAAAGAAAAGAGGGGGAAAACATGACAGAGTATTTTAGGCTATTGGATTTTGATCCAACGGCCCAAACTGTAGTGCGCTGCATGGGCTGCAAAAGCATGCAGCTCAATGCAATATTATTTTATCATATATATATATATATATATATATATATAAAATTTATTATGAAATTTTTAAATGAAACATTTTGGAATCTTTATATATGTTATGTTATTTTTATTCTGAATTCATGTATTATTAAATCCATGATTTTTAAAAAAGTTATTGTTTTAGTTTTAGATTTTTTTTCCGAAATTTTTGGGGAAGAAAAGATTAGCCCATGATAGGAGCGAGCCAAACATAGGCCCAGTCCGTTGAGTGAATATTAGCTGATAGGGATGCACATATCTAGCTTTGTCAACTGTACTTGGCATATAGTAGTTAACATGCAAAATTATTAAATGCCTTTAATAAAGAATTTTTCGTCAATGTAATGCCCTAATTCTTTTAAATTTAAGACATCTTATTCATCTACCCCTACTTATAATCAATATATTGAAGAATATTAAATATTATTAACTGATTTAAGTTGAAAGAAATCTCACCTTAAATGAACTTATCTAGAGGATAATAAACTTTTATCACCGACTCTCTCAATTATTACAAAAATCTATAATCTAATATCGACAAATGAGTAAGAATTCGCTATAAGGCCTTTAGTCAGACCAATCAAATTCAAGCAAATCACGTACTAGTTATTAAATACCTTTGCGACACTTTTGTTATTTAAAAAAATAGGTATAATTATTTATGATTTTCTAATTATTTATTATGTCTTACCGCAACATTAACTATAAAACCTTACCATAGATTATTTTTTATTGGCACCTGTACGAAGTACAAGCCACGCATAGATCAGGCATTATATAATTCCAGGCAACGTTTTCTAGTTCATTGTGGGCAAAGTTATATATATTGCAAGAAACTTATTTATATAGTCCTACATGTATGACATTTGTCACGGTATTTGTCACGACTCAGGACAAAATGGGACAATAGCTTTATCACATTATGCTGTGACAAATTAGCACTTGCCATGACAACCGTAACAAAATAGATACAAAGTAATATCCCACTCCAATGGGCCCACACTATTGCAAATGGAGGTGGGGCCAATCTTACATGTGAAAAATGGACATACCCAAAAGGGTCCACCCAATCCCAAGCTTCTATCTTCATCAACAATCATGAGAAGCACTTGGAATTTAATCCACAAGAGATGATCATAATGGAGGAGGGAACAAGGCATTGGAATTTTTGCAGGTGGGGCCGGTTTCAAAACTCAAATGTGGGGCCCTATCAATTACTAAATTAGTTATTATATTTTATAGTTTAAAAATATATTTATATCGATTGTCATACCATATTTATAGCCGATAGAGGGTATGTTCGGTTCAATCGGGCACTTAAATTAGACTCAACTAAAATTTAAAATTATAAGTAAAATATATTCTATTAAATATAAAAATATCATCAACATTTAATGAAAAACCAATTATAAAAACTAGATTTTATGAAAATTTCAAATTAAAAAATCAAGTACTAATTAATATTATACACAAATTAAGCCCTGAAGATACCAAATTTGAAAACGTTATTTAAAACTATACTATATATATACTGTATACTATAGATGATCATATATATAAGATGCATGATAAGAAAGAATAACTGTTGGGAGAAAATAATGTGTGTGGTATCATATATCATATATATGCATTCATCTTGGAAGAAGAGAAAGGGTGGCAAGGGAAAGAGATTCTCCATTGATAACGGCCTTGCTTTTGAAAATGGTTGCGGCAATAGAAGCCTGGCTAGATGACAAAGGAGAAGGAGAGGAAGGCTTTTTTAGGGGGACAAATAGCATGTATTGTACCTTAAACACTGCAACAATCCACATTTTCATACTTTCTAAAAGCTGAATATACTCACAAATTCAGTACACATTCATCTTTTTCTCTTTTTCTAATCCTCATGCATGCATGATCAAGCATACATATATATATACACATATGTTGAGCTCACAAGTAAGCCGTGTCCATGCATGCATGAACTCATGACTTGCATTATTCCTCCAAAATATAGTCGTACAGAAAGCATGCAGCTTTAGATTTTTCTGTATCATGACATCTAGCTTTGAAATTATATGTATGACTATATCATATGTTGAGAGTATACTAATTATTAACTAATGCCATACAAAGCATGCAGCTTTTGAAAACCCTAAACAGATATATGTGCAGTAAGCAATCCCAAGGTTAACCATGCCCAGCACCCTCTTTCTGCACAGAAATTGACAAAGAAGAGTAACATATATAGAGGGTCCTCCACCTAGCTACAAAAATTTAGCAGGGAAACAAAAAGCTTCCATGCCACCATGGTGAAATCTAGCTCCCACTTCGATGATATGTATATATGTACTTATTGTCTAAACAAGCAGCTTAAAGCGTTGACATTATGTTGCTCCCTTCAATTTTGTTTTTGATCATATGATCTTTTTTCTTTTATCTCTTTATCCTTTTTTTATTGTTCTATCCCCGGACCACCACTTACACATTGACTTCTCTTCTTTTTTGAATCCTTCAATGTCACCATTACCAAGTTTTAGCATCCTCTTATCCTCCTTTCTATCCCTATCTCTATATATCTATATCTATGTATATATCTTCTCTCTTTTTGCTGTAAAAGCCATACTCTTAATAATATTCTTCTACATATAATTATATGTACAAGATCATTTTTTTCGTGTGAATACTTTACCCAATTTAATTATCATATATATATATATATAAGCAGCCACCAATTCATCAACTACATTTAAGAAGTAAGTATATTACAATAATACAAACTTTTTTCATGAGAGGACGTTAATTAATTATGTATTCATTAATATAAATTTGGTAATTGGTCAATTTAAGTGAACATAATTGCCAAGCGTGAATTTTAAAGATGTAATTTGCCGATGTTCGATGAATCCCTTCTTATAATCGACTCTAATATTCTCATGAACTACACTTATTTTCTATCCCTTCTTATAAGTTACAACCTACACTTATTTTCTATCCAAATACAACCACACAATAACTAGAACAATAAATTTTACTTGACTAGTCCAGTTTTGCCGGCGCTGTGTATATAAGAACATGCTTGTGACTAATAAATTCATTTTATGTACAAAGTAACTTAGTTAACTTGCATGTACCTTCTACATATACATGTAATGTTTGTTTATGTCAAACTACAGCTAAATTATTAGCAAACTAGCTAACCACGGACACTACATTTTCAACCGGTAGTTTTTCATGCGAAAAAAAAACCACACTTGTAAAAAAAAAAGGTTTTTAGGGCTGCAAACTTATATTTTTTTAGCAACAAGAAACCCAATATATAACAATATATGTTGGGTCGGAAAAAACTATTTTTCTATCAAATTTATAAATACGGGGAGGAGAAATAAAAAAAAAGGAAATATATATTTGAGTCCAAAGGCTCCAGTGATTAATATAATATAAGTTCAAAACTCTTAAAAACAACAAATTTTCCAAAATGACTTAGAATTAACTAAAAAAGAAAGAAAATGGATCTATTCAGACCATGCAGCGTTATAGTACTGCGCAGCACCAAAGGCCGCGATTGGCTGCTTCATCATGGGCCCCATGCCCTCCCACGACAACTGCAATCTTTCCGGCCCCACTCCTCCTCCTCCTCCGCCGCCACCGCCGGCCAACGCCGACGGGAAAGCCGGCAGCCAGGTAGAGGTCGGCCGGTCGGCGGTCTCTCCGAGGAAGTCTCGTGTCGTCGCGATCTCCGTCGCGTCCTCTTGTAATATAGCTCTAGGACCACGAGCTGGTAGTACATCTCCTCCCCACTGCATGTCGAGACCGTGAAATGACCCGGCACGGCCTGCGAGAGGCCAGGCGGAGGCTGTGGCCTTCTGGAGGAGGGCGGTGGCCGAGACTGCCGGCGTCGGAAGAAGAGAAGGTGGCGCTGGTGGCAGGTGTAAGAGATATTGAGGTGGCACCATCATTTGATCATGTGCAGTGGCAGTGGTAGAACTGGAGGTGAGAGACGACGGTGCCCACGAGAGGGGGTCGATGGGGGTAGGCGTCGTCGGAGACGGACGGCCGTTGCCGGAGAAGGAGACGGTGGAGGCCGAGGCGATAACTCGGGCGCTTTCCTCCGCCAGTGCTTTGCAGAAGGCTCTGTGCGTCGTGAAACTATCCTTCCTGCATGCTCAATTTTTCTAAGTAGTTATTATTAAAATTTTAAATTAAAATTAAAATTTTCCATAATACTTTTTTCTATTAATTATTCATTCATAAAATAAAATAATTTTTTAACTGGTTCGCAAGAAAAAAATTAATTAGCAATCGTTTTCATTTCATATATGTTATTCTCTAAAATAAGTTAGGTTCATATAAGCTCTATTAGTGACTTCTTGATGTAATTCGCATCTGTTAATCACTAATACTAGTTTTTTAGGAATGGCAATAAAGCCTGTTAGGACGTAAATCAATTTTTGTAAAGATATATATATATATATTTTTATCAATTTGAAGTTTAGTGACAAATTTGTTATAAAAAATAGTGTTTTGATACATATAGCTATTTTATAAAAATATGATAATTATGAGAAAGAAAGAGATGAGAATAAAAACCTAGGGAAGAGGGATCCACAGTCACATCTGTACTCCCTGGTACCACAGGTTTTGACATGGGCCTTCCAGTCAGAATGAACCGCATATCTCTTGCTGCATTTCTCACAGTGGAAAGATTTCTCTCCATGCTTCCTACAAAAGTGCTTCTTGATCCCAGTGAGGTCCCCAAGAGCTCTGGAGGGATGGTGGTGGACACATGAGGCTTCTGGGCACACGTACACTTTCTTCCTCGTCGCCTCTTTGTTGTTCCTCTGCTTCAACTTCCATGGCAGGTTGTGCCCCCTCCTGTGAAGTTGCAGGTTCTGGTCCCTCTTGAACCCCTTGTTGCATACCTCACACACAAACCTGCTGGTGGTCATCAATGTTGTTGGTGACAGGGCAATCACCTCTGCATCTGGATCTGCAAGTTAAGCATATATGCATGGCATGAACCAAGAAATGACATATTGAAGGATCATGATGAATGTATACTAGGATAAATTTACATGGTACTAAATGGGAGGGTTGGATGTATAATATAATCATGATCACCTGGGTTTCCAGGAAGGCTTCTCTTTCTCTTGGGCTTGATCTGGAGCAGGTGAGGGAGTATGGGGGTGATGACAGTGCTTGCTTCATCAGAGAAAGAGGTGGAGTTGATGGACATGGTGATGTGTGGTGTGTGTGGGAGAGAGTTGTTTGTAATCGCTTGGATCAATCAAAAAGTCTGAGAAGAGAAGGGAGAGGTTAGGGACCAGTAGCATAGAGAAGGCAGCAGATGAAGACAAAACCAAGTGAATCTGAAATATATAGATGTTTCTTGTCTTCTACAAGGCTCTGAAAAAACCAACCTCAACAGCACTTGAAGATCTTCATATGTGATACAAAACAAAAACTCTTGAAGGCTTAGGGAGGGGGGCTGCATGTGTACTTATAATTACAAGGAAAGGCTTTTTTTTTTTTTTTATAAATATACATGGAAAGTTGTTACAGACAGCTATTGTTTTGAACAGGTGGAGCTGGGCATTAATTAGCAATTTGGCATGAGCTCTACATCCCCATTCAATCTGTGGTCCTGCTAAGAACAAAGTCTCTTGAAGATACAAAGAGAACATTAAGATGAAAGAGCCCAAAACATTTCAGACCATTCTGATCTACAATAACTCATTATCATTCCACAGAAATTAAGGTTCAATAGCTCAAATGACCTTGAAAATGTTAGGTCCCAAATGACTAGCTAGATAAGGGGCTACATGCCTCAGAATATCCTGAATTTTTTTGGGTTCTCTCATTTTATTGAGCTGTTTCCATCCCACTATGATACCTTTATAATCAAAGAACTATAAGTTCTCTATATCATGAGTATTGGGCTAATGCTGGAGTGGTATTTGTTTCAGTGCAACAGCTATAAAGAAGAAATTGAGCAAAGGAAGGCTTCCTCCGTGAAGAAATACACACTCTTAACGTACACAAAAACTGTTCAACCACAGGAACCGTCTCTCTTCCTCTCTCTCTATCTCCACCGATGGAGAAAGAAAGCAGAGAGAGAGAGAGAGGGGGGGGAGGTATACAAGAGAAATTAAGCAACCTCGGCCAAATGGGTGCTGCAGAAAGAGTTGGGTTTTTTGGACATAAGGTGATGATTAGAGAATTTGACTGGGTGCATGGAGCTGGCAAAACAAGGATAAGGAACAAAAGATGCAAAGAGAGAAAACATCACAAGGAAAGCAGGGGAATTCTGCAAAGTACAGATAGAAAGATAGGGGATATGGATTAGCAGGACTCTAATCAAGAACATAGTATCCATCTTTCTGTTGAATCATTTGAGTATTATTCCTTATCACCTTACTGATCTGAGCAACTTTCTGTCTTTTCCTCTTTGTTCTCCATAAAACACCCACCTTATAAAGGACCTTGATTTGAAGGAAATACTGTTCTCTGATTCTCTAAAAGCAGGTTGGCCATGACAAAGAAGCTTAGGCAAATGCTTAAAGGAAGCTGCCAAAGGCAGGGCAGACTTACTCAATCCCTTTTAGTGCTCTAGACATGCCCAAAACCTTCCTTGATTCAATACTTTTGAGAATAATATAAACAAGCCATGCATGTTTATGAAATAGATGCTATGAACTCCCAAATAATATGACAACTGACTTTTTTCAGGATGTTAGTAAGTAAATTATTCTGGGTTTGTTAGATCCTATTTTTTTTAATGATTGAGTCAAAATTAGAACCAAGTTGCTTCTCTACTTTTTCTTTTTAGCCATTTATTCCCTCACATCCCCATGGCCCAATAGGTAGTGAAAGTGCATGAAAATGAACTTGACAATGCCCCCTCTTTACTGCCTTTTATTATTCCAAGCTCTTCTACTTTCCTCTCATGAATGTTCCAATTTATTCAAAGAGCGCTGCAATGAACCTGTGGTAATATGCTTGCTGTCCAGGACAGTTAGGTAATTCCAGAACTTATTCTTGCTTTGACGGCAAGCCAAGTTGTAATAGCTATACGCCCTGCCACAACATTTTTTATGGTAAAGAGACATGAATACCAAGTTTGTCCAAGCTTTTCTGCTCTGAGGACAAATGGTGTTCAAGTAGATGATAAATGGAGGTTTTATTTCTTCTCTGATAAGAATCCAATGCTTGAATATAGCCTCGACCATGTGATTGCATTGAAGGGACCAGATCAGTCACTAACTTCACCACCATGTTTGATTCCAAGCTCTTCTACTTTCCTCTCATGAATGTTCCAATTTATTCTAAGAGCGCTGCAATGAACCTGCCAGGATAGTTACGTAATTCCAGAACTTATTCTTGCTTTGATGGCAACCCAAGTTCTAATGGCTATATGCCATGCCAAAGCCTCTTTGACGGTAAAGAGACATGAATACCAAGTTTGTCCAAGCTTTCTGCTCTGAGGACAAATGGTGAACAAGTAGATGATAAATGGAGCATTCATATCTTCTCTGATAAGAATCCAATACTTGAATATAACCTTGACCGTTTGATTGCATTGAAGGGACCAGATCAGTCACCTACTTCACCACCATGCTTGATTCCTATAATTTGATTTGTCACACGATTCATCTTTTGAAAGTATTTATAGTGAAGAGTAGCATCAAACTTTATTTCTACTGTCTCCCTTAGATCATCGTAACGTACCTCCACTTGGCACCTTTTCTTCTTCTTCCATCTTATTCTGAAATGGGTCATTCTGCAATTCACTCACCTCCCCAAGAAAAAATGCCACTCACCAC
Source organism: Piper betle (assembly GCA_033002965.1). NCBI lineage: Eukaryota > Viridiplantae > Streptophyta > Magnoliopsida > Piperales > Piperaceae > Piper > Piper betle. The sequence continues at coordinate 13,088 of JAURVB010000112.1, read as the reverse complement.
CACAAGCACATTCCTGGATACATTGCAGGGTAAGACAACATTTTACCCGCATCAACATAATACATCTGTTGAAGCGTATTGTCAATCTTTTCTGTTCGCTACAAATTTTCCCACCAGCACAATCCAATCTAAAAGAAGGGTTCTCTGCGCCATGAGGATGGCATTCACTATTTTTTATAGTCAATACAAGCGTACAGTTTTCTGTTACATAATTTAAATCTTTACCTTCCATCACAACCAGTAAGATTGATAACAGGAACCCTTCGCATCGGATGACATCAAGAAGCAGGATAAAGCTCAGTTAGCTAATTATGCGTATCTGCTAATTTCCTTCTCAGAAGGCATGCAGCAATCTGGATTGTAGGATCGCCACTTCCCTTCGCAAAAAGAACCAGGGAACGACTTGGGCAGTTGAACCACTATTGCCTCTGTGTGCTAATTGAAGAGAAAGTTTCAACTCGAGATTGAAACAAACTTATATAATATTAATGAATAAGTTAAGATCATACAAAGGCCTATCTTTTCTTTTGACACTCCTAGCTGGTATTTACGGGAAAAAAGACACTACGAATTTGAAGGGCCTGCACCCAGAGACAAGCTCCTGACGGCAACCTTCACTGCGCCTACTGCACCAAGCTGCCTCATCTGGGGGCTCAACCCTTGCTCATCGTGGTCGGAACTTTCATCCATCTGAACTCCCACAAAGAATGCTATCTGCAGGTAAAAGATTTCCATTTTACTTTTTGGTAAACAGGACGAGCCAATTAGAATATCGTGGATCTCCCAAAAATATCACATTGATATTAGCAGCAAACTGAAAACTGAATTTACATTCACAGTGGTGAAACATTTCTAGCTGCATCTTCCATTTCAGTGACATGCACCATTGAGATCAATGAAGAAAAATGTAACAGCCAGTTAAGGAAAACTACCTTGCCAGAAGCATTTCGTACAGGTGATATATGGAGAAGATTCCAGAAAGAGCTTCTATCCTTTCTGAAATTTTGGACAACACAGTTCAGTTATAGCATATAAGAAGAAAATAAAATGATTGTTTGATTCCATTAAATAAAATATGCCCCACCCCATGAATGGCATCAGAAATGCTAGTACACTTGCTTTCAGCATGCATATTTTTCTGTAAGAGACAACATCAGTAAATTGACCTGGCCGTCAGCTTATTTGAATTCACATTGGTGTTTACAGTCAAGTTGTTAGTTGGCTCCTGAAAACTAGCTAATCAGTTCTATTCTGAATTGCATTTGCAAGTGCTTATCTTTGTCTATAAATAAAGATCATATGCAATTACCAACTTGTGTTTTCCCTTAACTTTAACAATATCTTTAAAAGGCAAAGTTTCCTAGTAAAAATCCTTCCCAAATGATTTCAACGCCCCTCCCCTCACTACAGCAAAGTGGTGTCCTAACCATCAAACTACTGACTAAGCGGATTTCTCCACAAGCTCAGTGCTAATCGTCTCATTTCACCTATTATAAGCTCATTGAGGCAAACACCATTTCCGAGACAGCTTTATACCATCAAATATCAACTCTCTATAGATCAGTTCAGGAGAGTTATTCTGGACAGGAAGTTATCATAGAACACAACTACATCCAAAACGTACTTTGAACAAACAAGAACTACATCCAAAACACACTACTCCGAATGTTCTTCCACCATGTCCGCCCAAGTTCATTTTGTTATAGTTTTTGCATTTTGAAATTCTACAAAATTACGTATATCTCTTGTAAGGATGCTCCACAGAGCCTCTCAAAAATGCAAAAGTTTGTGTAACAGTTTGATATAAGTGTTTATATTGAGAAAGTTTTTTTCTGCATAGAAAATGGCCAATGCATGTTCCAGTAATCCGTACTTATTCACAGGGAATCTACCTGTAGTTTAAAATTCGGACTGAACAGTGTTTGGAAGCTTCAATGCAGCTACGAATCTGAAGCTTGCAAATGAAAAGTTAAAACATTAATAAGTTGTAGATGCAATAATTTTTTTTCTTTTTAAAAAAAGAATGGCATTGCCCAATATCCACCTGATATGATGTTTCAACATCTGTATCAACTCCACACAAAAATCTACAGTTGCGTCCCAGCACTTCTTCTCTCGGGTATCCTGATAGAAAAAGGTGGAGAAGATGAGTTTTAACTCATTTACTAGTTGCAATTCCAAACAAGATTAATTCTTTTCAACTCAGATGCAAGATATATCAGAAACCAATAAAGAAGTTCCAGCTACCAAAAACAGAGCCAAAACCATTCTCCATTGATGCGACGAAAAAGATCAACAATCAGTATCAACCGCAACTATGGTTGACTGAACCCAAATGATGTACATACAGCATTTGAGACGAGTTTTTCCAAGGAAATTGGTCAGAAAAAGAAGAAAGTGAAAATATAAACTGTTAGAGGTCCAACAATAAGCACAGCTGTGCCATTGTGAACTCAGGGGGCTAAGTTTTGACGGACATGTGAGATGAAGTATACGATAAAACAATCAACTCCACACCAAGCCACCAAAACTTAAAATTTAGAAGGCAATTTTTGTTCACACGAATTTGGTTGCTAAATTCAAATGCAAATAAAAAACATAAATCCCCGGTATATTAGTTGGCATTCTAAATTTCTTCTCGTATTATAAATTTCACGATGCCAATGGCAACAGACGGGATGAGAAGCTCACCTGTTAAACTAGTGAAGGCATCACTTACATAAACAATGGGCATGTCAGGCAGGTTTGGATCAGTCCTGGATAACAAAGAAAAGCAACACAAAGATCCAGAGAACTTCAGAAATCATTCCCACATTACAAATTTAAATCAACATGAGCATTGAAACAACTCACAATACAAAGCTTTGTTTGATTCTACCGAGAGATATACGCAAGGCCGAGCCAAGCACCATATTTTTGGTTGGGGAACATCTTTTGCCACAGATGGGTTTCCCAGCTACCTCACTATAGTGAGCAAGTGTTGATAAAACATTGGTTATAGCTGCTGCAGCTCTCTCCCTCTCCAACTCACTAGCTTCTACTGATCCCTCAGACTCCAGCCCTGACCATATTCCCAACAACACCTACGTTAATGTGATGCACTCCAATTAAGAACAAGGAATAACCAACCATCAGATTCTTCTCAAAGAAAAAACATGAAACAAATGATTCAAAGATCCAATTTTTTTAACTAGCAACGAGAAGATGAGAACTATGGGAGTGAAGAAAGTTATAACATGTTCAATCAATATTTGATGCAACCAAACATTATAGGATAGGAAGAAGCAGTTCACAGACAAAAAGTAACCGATGTTTATTAACCAACCTTGACTATCGTAATCGACAAAAGGATCCAACTCGAGCAAGCCATTGTCGAAGCAGATCTCCCTCCTACAAGACCCAGATAGAAGCGCCGCAGCCCCGCCGCCGGGGCGCCGGCCTGCGATGGGCACCTGCGCGCCGACAAAGTGGGCGACCTGGCCGTCGTCCCGGCCGAAGACGGGGCAGAGCCGGAACAGAATCCGGAGCGGGGAGCCGTCCCGGCGGTAATTCAACAAGGCCACCTCGACCGGTGCCTCCGACCGGATTGCCTCCTGCACCGCCGAGACGGCCCGGCGGCAGGTGCCGGGGCCCTGGAAGATGCTGGCATTGCGGCCAAGGACGTCGCCGGCGCCGTAGCCGGACATGTTGAGAAACCCCCGGCTGGCGAAGACGATGGGGTGGCCGGGAAGGGTCGGGTCGGTGATGAGGAAGTTTCCCGGCAGCTCTTGGAGCGCCTCGACCGCCCAGTCCGAGTACCTCTCCACTATCGACCTCGAGCACCTCCACTCCTCCTCCAACACCTCCACCACCACCTCCTCCTCCTCCGTACTGCCGACCATGGGCTTGTCCTCCGTCCGGCGGGGGTGGGCGAGGAGGGTCAGTCCCATGTAGAGAGAGGGAGCTAAGGCGGCATGAGAGGAAGCAGAGAGTGAATTGGTTTTGGAAGAAAGTGTGGATCGTTTTGTGAAGGTAACAGAGTGGTTGGATCGGAAGAAAATTTAGATCTTTCTGGGTTGTTGGGTGATTACAGAAAATATCTTGGGGGGAGAAGGAGTGAGTGGATGGAGGAGAGGAGGAGAAGGGTCTGAATCAATCGATCGATCAAGTGGTCATTGTCTCTTCAATCAATCAAAAAATAAAAATTAACAGTGGTTAGGAAGGAAGGAAGGGAGAGTGAGTTTGATTCATTCACCGCACACCCACAAATCAGAATTCAGAGAGAGGTTGGTAGTTTGTCGGGTTGTGGGAGTTTGCCGCCAGGTGCAACCACCATGGAGGGAGAACATTTTATGCGATAGAATCCAGAAGCGGACGAGTGAAGGAGGAGAAGAACCGGCGAGCTGGGGGTGGGGCCCGCAGTTGTCTGGAATATTGAATATCAAAACGGTTCCCCGCGAATTTTGGTGGGTCGTCCTGTAATCCGGTTTTATTCTTCTTTTCTTTTTTCATCGATATATATATATATATATATGTATAAAAAAATTTTCTTGTAATAGAGCACAGCCAACATGGCTGTGCTCGAATTTGTTTAGAGCCGTCCGATTGAGATCGGACGGCTCAAAATACCCCAACCAAATCAAACCCCCCCCCCCTCCCCTTCCTCTGATTTGGTCCGCCGCGCCCCTCGCCGCGCCCCGCCTCGCTCCGCCCCGCGCCCCTCCCCCCGCCCCGCCCGCCACGACCCTTGCGCTGCCCCGCGCCCCCGCTCCGCCCCCACCCTTCCCCCCTCCCCTGTTTTCACCCCCCGCCGCGCCCCTCGCCCCGCCCCGCGGCCCTCGCTCCGCCCCGCACCCCACGCCCCTCCCCCGCGCCTCCCGCCCCGCCCCACGCCCCTTTCTCTGCCCCGCGGCCCTCCCGCCACGCCCCCGCCCCGCCCCCTCCCTCCCCCTCCCCTGCTTTCACCCCCAGCCCCGCCCGCCCCGCCCCGCCCCGCGGCCCTCGCTCCGCCCCGCGCCCCACGTCCGGTTTCCCTCCCCCTCTCCGCCCGTTTCGCCCCAACCCCACGCCGGCGTCACCAACAGCACCGCCGACGGTGGCGCGAAAAACAGGGGCGGGGGAGGAGGGCGGGGTGGAAGGGGGCGATGGCATTTTCGTAATAAAAGTTTGACTCGCTCCCGAGTCAATATTACGAAATAAATATTAAAAATAATTTTAAAAATAAAATACTATAAAATAAAAACTTGGCTCACTCTGGCTCGAGTCAATACTACAAAATTGATTTTTAAATTTTTTTAAAAATACAATACCATAAAATAAAAACTTGACTCGAACCCGTGCGGGATCGAGTCAAGTTTTAATTATAAAATAAATTTTTAAAAAAATAAAATAATTCGGTAATAAAAACTTAGACTCGCTCATCTCTTGAGTCAAGTTTTTAATACTACGAAATAAATTTAAAAAAATATAAGATAATTTTGTAATAAAAAGTTGACTCGATCCCGTGCAGGATCGAGTAAAGTTTTAATTACAAAATAAATTTTAAAAAATAATAATAATTCCTTAATAAAAACTTGACTCACTCCCAACAAGAGTCAAGTTTTTATTAAGAAATTATTTTTATATTTCGTAAAATTTATATTAAAATGAATGGAAATGAGCAGGGGTAGTTTTGTAATAAAAACTTGACTCGATCCCGACTCGAGTTAATATTATGAAATACATCCCGAAAATATAAAAAATACTATAAAATGCCAAAAAATAAAATAATCGAAGTGCAATTGATTTTGTAATTTTATGGTATTTTATTTTTTTAAATATTTTTTAGGATATATTTCGTAATAAAAACTTGACATGGTCATGACTCGGGTCAATATTAAGAAAAAATCCCGAAAAATATAAAAAAGTACAGGAAAATACCGGAAAATAAAATAATCGAATTCTAATGGATTATTTTATTTTATGGTATTTTACCCTATTTTTTTCATTTTTTTCGAGAAGGGTAGTTTTAAAATAAAAATTTGATTCGGTCCCGACTTAGGTGGGGGCTTATTGACACAAGTCGGGACCGAATCAAATTTTTATTTTAAAACTACCCTTGCTTGCGACTAGAGTTAATATTATGAAATAAATTTTAAAAAATATAAAAATAATTTCTTAATAAAAACTTGACTCTTGTTGGGAGTGAGTCAAGTTTTTATTAAGGAATTATTATTATTTTTTAAAATTTATTTTGTAATTAAAACTTTACTCGATCCTGCACGGGATCGAGTCAACTTTTTATTACAAAATTATCTTATATTTTTTTAAATTTATTTCGTAGTATTAAAAACTTGACTCAAGAGATGAGCGAGTCTAAGTTTTTATTACCGAATTATTTTATTTTTTTAAAAATTTATTTTATAATTAAAACTTGACTCGATCCCGCACGGGTTCGAGTCAAGTTTTTATTTTATGGTATTGTATTTTTAAAAAAAATTTAAAAATCAATTTTGTAGTATTGACTCGAGCCAGAGTGAGCCAAATTTTTATTTTATAGTATTTTATTTTTTAAAATTATTTTTAATATTTATTTCGTAATATTGACTCGGGAGCGAGTCAAACTTTTATTACGAAAATGCCATCGCCCCCTTCCACGCCGCCCTCCTCCCCCGCCCCTGTTTTTTCGCGCCACCGTCGGCGGTGCTGTTGGTGACGCCGGCGTGGGGTTGGGGCGAAACGGGCGGAGAGGGGGAGGGAAACCGGACGTGGGGCATGGGGCGGAGCGAGGGCCGCGGGGCGGGGCGGGGCGGCTGGGGGTGAAAGCAGGGGAGGGGGGAAGGGTGGGGGCGGGACGGGGGCGTGGCGGGAGGGCCGCGGGGCAGAGAAAGGGGCGTGGGGCGGGGCGGTAGGCGCGGGGGGAGGGGCGTGGGGTGCGGGGCGGAGCGAGGGCCGCGGGGCGGGGCGAGGGGCGCGTGCGGGGGGTGAAAACAGGGGAGGGGGGAAGGGTGGGGGCGGGCGGGGCGAGGGGAGGGCGCGGGGCAGCGCAAGGGTCGTGTGGCGGGGCGGGGGGCGCGGGGGAGGGGCGGGAGGCGCGGGGCGGAGCGAGGCGGGGCGCGGCGGACCAAATCAGAGGAAGGGGGAGGGGGAGGGAGGGGGGGGTTTTGATTTGGTTGGGGTATTTTGAGCCGTCCGATCTCAATCGGACGGCTCTAAACAAATTCGAGCACAGCCATGTTGGCTGTGCTCTATTACAGGAAACATTCCCTCATATATATATATATATATATATATATAAATATATAATATAATATAATAAATTAATTATAATAAAACGAGCACATATATGTTAGTTTTGTCAATTGAATGTTGAGTTATGTCTTGATTATATCAAAATTATTGTTCGGGCACGGGATCGTCCGCCCCCTCGTCGAATCGGTTCTGGGGTGTGATTCGGGTTTAAAGGTTCGGTGGGACCGAGGCGCCCTTGCCGTGCAAAGAGATAATGCGATGAAAATAGAAACAGTAAAATGACACACAGGGAATTTTTTACGTGGTTCCTTAGGGTTCAACTTGAATCCCTAAGTCAGTCCACGGTGAGATTAGTACTCACAATCCACTATTTCTCCATTGATTTTTACAAGTTACACAAAACAGTGAATTTTTGCCACCGGTAAATCAATTCGCCTAAGATCTTTGACTCCAATGCCAATATTTATCTCCTTCTACTTTTTAAATCCTTAAAATGACCCCACCAATGTGTCCAGAGCGTCCAAAAATAGTGGGGTAGTAAGTTTTGGCTCAATCCAAGATCTATAATGCCTTCAAATTATTTCTGGAACAATAATACACTGAACCGGGCCGTTCCGGGTTGGTTTAAACCAAATAAATGCTGGACCGGACCGGATGGCGTGCGCAGGCTATCTTTCCTTTATGCGTACGCCAGTCTGCTTCTGGTATACGGTGCGCCAACTCGAATCCGGGTCACAGGGCGGGTCTCGGACACGATCACGGTTCCGGGTCTGTTCGCGGGTCTAGCAATTCGTGGGGCAGATGGATCTGATCACGGACCTGGCAGGAAAGCGGACTCGGTCAGAGGTAAACGGGCACGACAGACCCGGCTACGGCGTGACGCGGCGGCGCCTTTGGGGCTCCGGCGGCGGCTTTTCCGGCGTCTGATGGTGGCGGAGTTCACCCAGAACTGTAGATCTCAGAACGGTGAAGGTCTTGGAGGTGGTCCGACAATCAGCGGTGGCTCTGGTCGGTCGGTCGGATGTCGGAAAGTTGGATACTTTTCTGCACTTTTGTGCTACGCTGCTCCGATCGGTCACTTCTCAATATTTTTCCGGCGACCTCAGCGACGAAATCCGGCGGCTCTCGGCATGTTCTTGTAGATCACTTCTCCATCTTCACTTGATATCAACAGAAGGTCTGGAAACGACCGGCGCCGATCGAAAAACGGTCGCGAAATTAGCTCTCCGCGACTGTTTTCCACTCTGTTTTCTGCTTTTTCCTCTGGTCGGATGGGTCTCTTCGTGGCTTTTCTCCGGCGACTGCAATGGCGAACACCGGCGAAGCTCACTTTGGGTTTCGAGACCACTCCTCCGTCTTCACATTTCACTCCACTTTGGGGCCGGTAACTACCGGACGTGGTCGGAAAACGGTGGTGAAATCTGGCTTTTGCTGCTGTTACTGCTCTGTTTTCTATCTTTTCCTCTGGTCGGATGGGTCTCTTCGTGGCTTTTCTCCGGCGACTGCAATGGCGAACACCGGCGAAGCTCACTTTGGGTTTCGAGACCACTCCTCCGTCTTCACATTTCACTCCACGGCGGCGCTGGGAACGGCCGTCACTGATCGAAAAGAACCAGCGAAATCTGCTCTTCGTTGCTTTGTTTTCCGCCTTCTCCCTCCCTTTTCTGGTGGGGTGCTTCGTGGCGATTTCCCAGCGATGACAGGAGTCTCCGGCGGCAAGTCCTCGAGGCGTTGTGTAGGGGGCTCTTCAAGCTTCACGCCTGTGGTCTCGGACTGGTCCAATACGGCTAATGTTGCCCAAAAAATTGGACGTTGAACCTGCAAAACAGAGATGCTATCTTCTTCTTCATTGCCGGCGGGTTTGGGCACAGCTTTGGCTGGCGGCTTGGCTTTGAGGGAAGTGAGGGAACACTGGGAATGGAGAGAGGTCTTGGACGGACATTGGCGTTGGAGACCTTGCTTCACCGGTCTTCTCCTCTTCTCATGGCGATGGCGACAATTTTACAGCAATCTTTATTCCGGCATGTGCAACAGCAACAAGGTAGGTTTCATCTTCAAGGCTATGGAAATGTTCTCTTTGGCAATGTTTCACAGAAAAGATGGCGGTGTGGTTGGCCAGGGGGTCGCCGGAGATAAATCTCTGGCGAGGGGCTCTTCCCCTGTTCTTTCTTCTATTTCTCTTCTTTTCAACGTACGAGCCCCCCTTCCCAATACGTCGGGTTTTGTCTTTTATAGAGTTTTCCACGCTTCTTCTGTTTCGAGATTACGGGCGTGGGATCATAAACCGTCGGGATTTTCCACCCAAATTCTCTCCTTCAGTTTTGAATGACGGAGACTTTTTCTCTTGTAATCTCCTCTGGCAGTTTTATAATAGCATGGACCAATTCTTCAGAAATAATACACGTGGCCGGATAAATACGTGCAAACATTAGCCCCCTTGCCGATTTTTCGCAAACTTGGAAAGAAGAATCGGCAAAAAATAGAGTTTGTTTTCTTTTTTCTTTTTTTTCTTTTTTGCATTTTCTCTTTTTTTTTGCGAAGAATAATATTTTGCTCTCAAGCTAAGATGACCCCTTCTGGGTCACTGTGTGATAACTGCCCATTATTTTGATTTAGGAGAGTGACTTCTTTGCTCGACAACCGTGGTCTCCAAATCCATATTTCTTTCCTTTTACTTTTTAGATTTGAGTAGCAATGAGGGAATGACAATTTCGTTTCTACTCTCAGCTGTGACTTCTCTTTCTTAGCATCTAGCTTCTTTGGCAAGAAGATCTCATGATGTCTTCTTTTCCTTCTATGATATGGGGGAGACCTTGTTCTTTTGTGATGCATCGTACTATTTGTTGAGCTGTTGGATTCTCTTTTAAACCTTTTAGGAGTAATAATTTCTATTGACGCCCTTAACTTATTGTCCAATGTTGAGTTGGATGGTGATCTTGATTTCTTCGGTAATACAAAGAAATGAAGGCGAGAAGTTGATCTTGTGCTTGTGTTGAATTCCTCTTGCTCTTCAATTATATTTGTCAAGTCTTCATTGCTAGCAATTGTGATAGGGTACTTCAAGCTTTCACCTGGTAGCTGACACTTGATCATGAAAGGGCTGCTAGTAGAAAATGTACTCTTGATTCGAGTAACAAGACTTGAATAAGAACAATCACGATCCACTAAAACAAGTCGTGTGTTTCCTCCAATGTAATGTTTCTTCCTTCCTTGGATCGCTATCTTTCCACCGTAACTGCAAATCAGGCGAAGTTTTGTCTTTCCATATTGCATTGAATCCTTCAATTTAACTTCTTCTTGAGTCGAAGTTGTTTGAACAATAAGCTGATCTTCTATTTCTTCTTTATTAAGCTCCTTTCCTTTTTGATCAGTTTGAATTTCAAACTCATGCATCATTGGAGATGTAGGGAACCCTTTCTTCACTTCTTTAGTGGAAACAGGTGGCATTTCCATGTCTTTGACCTTAACCATCAGGGCATCCATTTTCTCATTTTTCCTTCCTTCATCTAGCTTTTCCATTCTCTTTTGAGACTTGATTAGTGAAGATGAGTGGCTCACTGTCATCACATTGGCAGTTGAAGTTTTGTACTTTATATCACCTTTGTCAAGTAACTCTTGGATCTTCTCCATCATGTCTCGACATTTCACCGTAGAATGACCTAACCTCTGGTGAAATCGACAAAAATTTTCGTTCTTTTCATCTTCTGGCTTTGGCAAAATTTTTGGAGTCCATGGTGTGATCTTTCCTTTGCTCTTCAACACGTCAAACCATCTCTCAGTATCTCCAGTGTTGAAGGTGTAGTCTTTAATATTCCTCCATTCACGCTGTTGTCGAGACTCTCGAGGTGTATATCTTGGATTTTCACTTCCATTCTTAGTCTTCACTTTCCACTCATGATTCATGTGACCAAGCTCGGTGACTGCATTGCTTGATGCTCCTTTATTCTTTGTTGAAGCCGAAATTCTGTTGAGTTCCTCATATATTAGCACCCTTTCAAAGAGTTCTTCAAATGTATTGCATTGTGCAGCACTCAGGAACCAAGCTGCTGATCCAGCATTCATCGCGCAAATCTTTACAAGCTCCTTGATCTCTGGAGTCTCTTTCATTTGGGATGAAAGGCTTCGAATCTTTTTACATATGTAGCAAATTCTTCACCTGGTTTTCTCTGGCATTGCCTTAAATGCTCAATCTTTATTGGGATATCAATTGACTGAAAATGAGCTGTGAATTGCTCGATGAGTTCCTCCCATGATTTGATTGATCTGGGTGGGCGATTGTTGAACCATCTAAGTGCATTACCATTAAGAGAAGCTGGGAATTGTTGTAACTTTAACTTTTCATTTGTCGAGATTGTTCCGCACTCAATCTCGAAGATTGTGATGTGATCTTCAGGGTTGCCATCTCCATCAAACTTCGTGAAGGTTGGGCACTTGTACTTCTCAGGAAAAACCTCTGTGTAGACTTCATCAGCTAATGGTTGAAGACGCTTTGTCGCTTCAGTTGATTCTTTATCTTTCTTTCCAATCAATGCAGTGATAAGTGCGGCTTGTGCATCCATTTCTGCTTTCAACTCTTCATAACAAAGGTCTGACATTGGTGCTACTGACATGGTTGGCAATTGGGCTTGTGGCTGACTTGCTGGTAAATCTGTAATAGGAACTGACATTTGACTTATTGGCATTGCTGACGGTACTGTTGGGATGGGTACCGTGGTGGTGATTGATGGTGGAAACACCATAGAAGATAGTTGTTGGGAGCATGCAGGGCTATACCACTGGTATGGGTATGGTGGTTGGTAATACGGTGGTTGTGGAAACCATGTTGAGTGAGGGAGTAAACTATATTCAGTCCGATTCGGTTGCATAGTGGGATAGTGTTGCATCCAAATCTGTTCGGGCAACGAAGTTGAAGTTGTAGATGTTTGGTGGGTGGACTCAGTACTTGAAATGAGAAACAAATTGTTGATTTCGTGAGGGATGTTAGCTTGATCCCTCAATGCTGTGCAGGTAGCTGGGAGTGAGGTAGATACAATTGGATTTTCAGAGGTTGAAGACATCTGTCTAGCCTCCAGGGGTTGGTCCGTTGTTGGACATTGCGTGGGATGGTCGTCTTCTCTTCTTGACGAGCTCCCGTTTGCAGCACTAGCCCGTTGCATCTGGGCCAGCACTTGTTGTATCATATCCTCAATTCGTTGCATCCGCTCTTCACTTTGGCAGAATCTTTCTTCAATTGCTTGATTCAGTACTTGTCCTCCACTTAGCTGATTTGTTGCTGTCAAAAGCACTTGTTCGGCTTCTAATGGTTGGTTTACCTCTTCATTGCTTCTTGGACTTTGATCTTCTCGTCTCAACATGCTTCTTCTTGGAGTAATTCCTCCTTCATTTCCTTCATTCAACACTGCTTCGAGCTGTTGGATTCTTTCGCGCACATTTCCCGCTATGTGCTGACTTGCTTCCATGTTTAATTCAAATTGTTGCCCACCTTCAGTTGATGTGGATGAATTATCCTCATTACCACTTCTTTGTCGTGCCGCATTCCTTGTCTCTGGTGCCATTCCTCCTTACTCGCACAAATCTTCAAACGACACTGCTACCTTCTAGCTGGTCCCCAGTGGAGTCGCCAAAAATATGTTCGGGCGCGGGATCGTCCGCCCCTTCCCAATCCCGTCGAGGTTTTGTCTTTTATAGAGTTTTCCACGCTTCTGCTGTTTCGAGATTACGGGCGTGGGATCATAAACCGTCAGGATTTTCTACCCAAATTCTCTCCTTCAGTTTTTGAATGACAGAGACTTTTCTCTTGTAATCTCCTCTGGCAGTTTTAGAATAGCATGGACCAATTCTTCAGAAATAATACACGTGGCCGGATAAATACGTGCAAA
>JAURVB010000111.1:0-52236 GCA_033002965.1 Piper betle | reverse complement strand
CTTTAAATTTCAAGGCTTACAAGGGCAATTAGATGATACCAACAATTTTATTTATTTTTCTAAACATTTCAAATACTTTAAATAAATTGGTAAAATTTGTTGAGCTCATATTTTTATCAATTTAACCTCAATGTTAAAAACAAACTCGCAGTTCTTACAACGCAAAGATTGCCGGTCTATGCAACGCAAACGAGAAAGCATTGCGAAGTGGCATGAAATTGGTTATGTCACCCGCATGATAATTCAAAAATCCATGCTCACATACCTTTGCCATGTATATATTGATATATATGTGGCTCGTTTAATCCACGGTAGGCATGATTTCACAAAGTAACATGGCACTTGTAATGCATTTATACAATACAGGAATGAAATGCCTTGACTCAATGACTGTGACATGATATAGTTAGCTGCATACAAAATCACATTTCAACCATTACCAACTTGGGTAAAACTCAGATGCACAGATGCCTTTGCTGAATAAAAGCTTTCAAGGCGTCATGAAGCTCTGGAAATGCCCTCCTAAGATGCCCAAGTACTGGTGCAGATAACCCCAAGAACTCAATGCACAATTACGTATACCACGCAAAGCTTGACAATCCTGATCTTCATTTCTTATGAAAATAACTATATGAAGCACATTGGTTTTCAAGAGCCATAGAGTACAACACTGTAGAAGGTGCGTACTCTGAAGTGAGTAACCTCAGCGCCGTACGTCTTTCCTCATCTAAATTTGTATCTTCAGTTTCCATGGATCCACATCTCAATTACATAACTGCTCGATCTTCCTTCTCTTTCCTCTTTTCTTGATCTGTGCATGTCATGTCTTGCTAGTGAATGAATAACCCGCCTGCTCTAAACTGGTAAACACTCATCTTCTTCTTCCATACAATCCACCAGATGAATGATGCCGCGGTCGTGTCGCAGTTCTTCCCGATCCATCCCATGACATACGACCCAACGGGCGACTACCTCCAACTTGAGCCCAATTTGTTGGTTGGGTTCCAGTTCCACCATTATATTCTTCCTCCCTATCATTGTACTCCAATACAAGTCTTTTTATATTTTGTTTTTCTTCTAATTCTGCTGCTTCTTTCTCCTTTGTGCTCTGCACGAGCGAGCAATCGCTTGGTATGAACATCTGCTTTGTCCGCTGCTTGTTTCCTTTCTTCACAATGACATTAACAAGAACCCTGTTACTTCCACCACCCTCTTCATCCAATGTTTCATCCACAATCTCACCTTCCAACGCCCTCCCATGATCCCTGGATACTTCAAACACATTCATAGGAATCATCATGTTCAAGGTCGGCCGCCCACGCAGCTCCAACTTTCTTGAATCCAGACTCTCCTGCATAAGAGCTTTAAATTCCCGATCAAAGTCTGCTTCCTCCTGGGGATCTACTTCTACTATTTTCTGTCTCACTAGCACATCTTCCTCTTCATCAGAGCCAATTGCCCCCCAACATCATCATCCCCACTGTCACAACCATCATCATGAGGATCAGACTTATCCTCATACACAAGCTCATCATCTTCATGGCCACCTTCCACATCAATGCCGTCACTCTCTGAATCAGTGTTATACTCTATATCTCCATGCAATCCGCCATTTTCTTCAATACCATTCAGGACTGATTGTTGAGCATCTGAAGAACTGCTCGGGGCAGTAATCTGAGCAGATGATTTTTGTGATTCACTATTTACGCCCTTTTCATGTGTACCTTTTTCAGTAGCGACATTGCGTTCATGTTCCTCCAATTCAATTAATGCAGTATTCATTTCCTCAGCAGATGAATATCGAGTCATATTTGGACGTAATTCCGAAAATAGATCCTGCAATTATATAAAAAAGATTAAGCAAATAAAAAATCATACATGTGACAAAACAAGCCTACTGCCTCTTTTTCATTGGCAAGTAAATGCATATTGGTCAAACGAAAAGGCCATGCAGGCAGTTCTCTAAAATCAAGAGAGAAGAATGACGATTAGACCCAACCAGTTCATTTTTGGCAGAATCATTCATCCCATTTTCTACAAAACACGGAATATTACGTCAAAAGAGACTTGAACGGATTTAAAATACTCAATGTTAGCTTGCCATGACATGAAAAGTTTTATGCTCTATTTGTAACTTCGGAAATTTTTAATAACACAAAATATTGATGCCAAAATCATGCAAGTAGTTCGTGCCTGCTTTGAAAACCAAAATGAGGAGACCTGAAAACTAAAACATGGATATGGGCCGTCAACACAACCCACCTGAATGTCGAACTCAATATCCAAGGGTAGTGACTCTTTGCTGAGTATATATCTTTGGAAATATATCAGAAACCTGTCGAGCTTCCTTCTAGAAGATCCCCTATCAAAATAGTGACCACATGTCTGCAGAAGCATAATAACCATCCTGATGCGGAAACAGTCTTCTGGTGGATCCAATATGTCTTGCTTTAGAAATTACATAAGAAAAAAAAAGAACAAATAAAAGAGTCAAATTCCCTGAATATAAATTCAGAATAATAATAGATATGCCAAAATCATATTAGCATATCTCAGCAACAAAAATAGGATAATATTACATTTAAAAAAGGAAAACAGAAAAAAAATGGCAATAGAAACAGAAGCTCCCCACCCCTCCTTTTCTCACCTATAAATTCCTTCCAGAACAAGGTGTCCCCTAGCCCCCAAAGTAACTTAATATTTATGGTTAATATGAGACCACAATCTACCGTAGAATGGAGCCCCTTGTTATAAAAAAATCCTTCTATTATGATGTCAAGTGTGACATATACCAGGACAACACAGCACATCTATCAAATCATATACCTTAAAGATCTAGACGGACAAAGCATTACTGTATTTTACAGAAATACAACTGCAAACTCAAATACTGATTCCTACATGTATAATTGGCAAATCGTCCATCGGTGTAGAGCCTGATACCAAATATAAGTACTAATTCAGTACTCCACAGGTCAAAAAACTATTGGTTATCCAAAAATTATGGCACTTTATATGCCTTACCACTTGTAACTCCCAGATAAGATAAACGACTAAACTACAAGAAAAAACAAAAAGAATAATATGCTTACCTCTGGAGTGTCATGTCCAAAAACAAGAATCATGTACAGCGTCTCAAATATGACAGAAGATTCAATAAGCTCATAATTATACAACTCTCCTAAGAACCGTGTATGTGCCAGACGCTTCTGCTGCATCCCATAATCATTCAACTCCAAACCGAATCTGATCTCTTCCAGGAGCTAAAATTATGAAGAAAAACATATTACGGTTAAGTATACACATATAAAACAAGTTAAATACACAAAAGTCAACGCAAGTAAAAATACACAAAAGGTGATAAAATAATCCACACCATTATTATAGTGATAACATAGATCAAACTTATTGTACATTACATAGCATGATCAAGCATTCACCCACCATACAGCAAAATTGCATGTAAAATAATAATAATAACATTTCTAAAAACAATTAGTAAAATTAATAGACTCCATAGCATAAAACCACTTTGTAATCTGGTTGCATGCATAAAAAAATGAGGTTATAAATCAGCACAAACCTCATCCACGACAGCCACAGCAAACTCATCATGATAGCGGCTCAGACCAGCGGTAAGCGAAGCAATAAGGTGAACTTGACTGTACTTTCCCTTGTGAACTTTCAAAAGCATTTTAGTATGTATGGCTCACAATCAGACCAGGGCAATTTTCGAAGCTGCCTTAGAACATTCTCAATCATGTTTTTGTCAAGATCTGAGAAAAGCAACTTCCGAATATACTGCACAAACCACAAAAAGCTTAAATATAGTAAAGATTTTATTTTCTTTCTTCCTGATTCATGAAAACCTCAATCATAAAATTAAGGTAACCACCAAATAAAAAATTAGATACTACTGTCATTAAGAAGTAAAAATAAAAATAAAGATACCTGATGCAAAGGTGGGTGAACTTTAGAAATCCTAGCAGATTTCTCGGGAGGTTTGCACAAGTAATAAGCATTTTCGACAAGAGTACTGTGACGTGAGTCCAAATTTTTTACATTCTTTAAACGCATCAAAATTTCCAGCATGCTCGCCATACGAACTGTAGTTTCAGGTGAACGATACAAGAAGCTTCCACAGGTCTCTAAGAGGTTACAAGAAACATCTATATTGTGATGAGTAAAATCATCCAAACATGCCTGACCAATATGAAAACCACATTTAAGATAAGGATGCTGGCTCAAACATTACTAGAGAAAAAGATACAAGATTGAACAAACACAAGTCTGTGCCTGGAACTGAAACATTTATAGAGATTATAATAATAAATATATGTGCCATATTGCAAAGGAAGTATATTGCAAGTAAAATAAGAGAGGTCATCCAAACATATACATAGATGTCTTTGAGACAAAATAAATTCACTTCTATATTCCTTCCTATCCAAAGGATCATATTGCAAGTGTAAATGAAACAAGGAGAAATTCTAAATTGGCAAAAACCTCATCCGCGACAATGACATTTAGATAAATGTTAAGTATTATACTCCACCAGCTGAATTCTATACTTCCGTATTCGCCAACAGCTTTTTGTTGTCCTGTACTGTTTTATGTAACCACTAAATCTATTCATCCAGCATTTTCCAGTTTGCCATATCCAGGCTCATTCCTTCCATTGACCAGTTCTATCCACCTCCAATAATTCATAACAGCCTCTTTCTTCTGTGTTTCAATGACCTCTTGTACTTTCAGTGATACCACAAATCTCAGCAAGAACTAGGTTAGAAAATCCAGAAATAAAAGGGTACCGCAGAAGTAGGACTCATCCACAATTAAAATTATTATAGAATTCTCCTCAACTCCATAATCACTCTCCCAAGGTATCCAAGAAGAAGTCACGATCCAAGACTCCCAATCACTTCTCCCCAATCAGCTAATCTCTCCCCGTCTGTGACGAGTCTCTCAATAACCAACGGCATCAAAGAAGACATCAAGATCCAAGCCCCTTCCCCCTTTTCCAAGCTCCAATCTCCATTGCAAAGAGGTTTTGAGTTGATTATTGATATAAACATGGTAGTAATTTGCTTATATAGCTTTCAAACATATTCAACTAATTCCTCCTCTGATCATCCTTCTTCTTTTCCTTCCACTTAATACACAAAAGCATTGGGGCATGGATCCTAAACTAGGATCCATGTGATTGCAAATGACAAAGTTTTGATGACACGACGCTACCCTCCTCCTTTGTCCAGGGCCTGAGCTTGGGACCAGCAATACACGAGCAGAAGAAGAAGAAGAAGAAAAAAGGAAAAAGGAAAGAGGAAATATGGTGATCAGTATGAACCATGATGATGCCCATCTTGGCAATTCTATCAAGATAATAACCAGAAGCATCAACTGAATTATAAAAAGAAATCAACTTTTAGCTGCAAAACATGAAGGTGAACAATCGTCGAAACAATCACCTTCAAGCAAGTAAACACAAGTCCGGGTGGTGCAATTTTAAACTTGCATAACTCTCCAATAAATCTGATATTCCTTATCTTTGTTTCAATGTTCATTTGATCCTACAAAATACAAGCTACTTCAGAGAAAAATACTTGCAAATAAAATATGCAGAAAACAGCCATCAGGAGTGATAGACCTTTTTATTTATCAAGAAATTGAACTCCTCTTCCAACATTTGCAAGAGCGTAGAAGAAATATCTTTCATACATGTGGACAGTGTTGCTACCATTCGAGAATAATATGGCAGTAGCTCCAACGAGGTCCTTGGGACATTATACAAAGCACGTACAAGTTTCTTCCGGCTTGATTTTGAATTTAAATAGCAAAATTCAACCTGAAAAAGTGACACTACTTCCACTAAGTATCTATTCAAATACTTTAAAACAAAGATCACACGAAAAATGAAGAGTCACTTTACAAGATGCTCACAGTTAATTGATCAATAAGATCACGGCTCACGCATCCAGGAAGTCTTTGTAATAAACCATCCAAATTTGGGCCATCATGAGCTTTAGGTTTTTCCTTCTCCAGCTCCCCCATTCTTTCAGCCTCCTTGTCCTTCCCCTTGTCAAGATCTTTCATCTTTTCCCTGTCACTATCCTCTTTGCTCTTCCCCTTTTCACTGGCCTTTCCATCAGGTGATGAATCTGAGTCAGCAGGTACCTCTCCAACATCAACATGGTCACCTTCTGAAGTTGCATCCTAGTTAAAAAGGCAATGGTCAGACGTCAAACAAAAGCAAATGGTAAAACTACAGCCAGTGGTTTACTAAATGCAGCATTGAAAAAAATAACGATCATGTAAAATTTTAAGTATCAGATTTAAGGCTTTTTCCTTGGAGAACTAATCATCTTTAAATAACACAAATTCCAAGCTTATTAACCTCACTCTTTTTAAAGCATTTCATGCATACAATAATCTTAACTATAACATTCAAAATCCAGAGGATCATCTTGCCTAAAAAAATTCCTAGAAGACTGCCTTCATGGACTCAGATATTCAGGTAAGGAAATTCTTCATTATAATACAACTAAGTTATTGTACATACGGAAGATGGAAACCAAAAAACAACTCAATACACATTAATGTAAAAGGCGTGCAGATTACCATCTCAAACTTTTTAATGGCATCTGCTTAAGGGTGTTAGTGACACTAACAGACTCAGGTGCAACAACTAAAACCCACATTTCTTCCTACCTTAGTAAGACGTTCAGCAGTTTTTGGCTCTGATTCCCCCAACAGCACAGCAGGAACAAACGCTCTAAAATGAAAAATAGCATATAGAGGTAAGTAATTGTTCGCTCCCAGTTTTTGTCCTTCTATCTAAATACCTTGAAGGATCAAATAAAAAACAGAAATACATGCTAAGATTGTGCAATGTGGTTTGCACTTAAACAACGATCTTATTACTATTTGATTATTCATATGAACATATAAAAATCAGCTAAAATTTAAACCTGAGATCAGGTAAGCATTCATAAAATGCCCTAGTATCTTCATCGTCCCATATTGGTTCCACGGCAGATACATCTTTACCAGAAGAAGAATAATGAATATCTTCTCCAGTTGTAACCCTAAGTATGACCATCTTCTGGCATTACAGGAGGCTGCATGTCAAGTGCCTCTGCCAAACTGTAAGTTAAAGGATAAAAAACAATTATTAACCACAGAAAAAAACCAACGCATTATGTAATCCGTCAAGACCAAATCGCCTGACTACTACTTTAACTCAGTTGTTCCACAATAAAAAAAAAAACCATTACCAAAACATGATACAGCACAAAACAAGAGCAAAAATATCAAGAAAAAGTCTTATTATCAAAGCGTAAACCTTCTCAATAACTAAGTCCTATTATGAGAAGATGATCCCATATTATCTTCACTCTAAAGATGTAATAGCATCAGATTAAACTATTACAATCTTACAATGGGAGTTCTTGAAGGCAAATATAATTAGGACTCAGATATATACAAAATAGAAGACCACAAAGGTAATTAAAGAATATAGACAAGAAGGGTAAGACATTTGGCTTCCTGCTGCAAACAAAAATGAAGATGCACATTTGAGCATCTATTATTTGGATTAACTGATCTCCATAAATTTCCTATACATTATCATTATCATATAATCTATCAAATGTGAAAGGTCAGAGTTGAAAGTACTTATCCTACTCCATGAAATAGCATTTCATACTAAATTCAGAATACTTCATACTATGAAGTCAAAGAAATCATTGCTAAAGACTTATTGCAATATTCTTGTTGTTGAAGTAAATATTTAGTAGTTCCATTGCCTAACAGCTCGAGTTTTTGGGACAAGTAGTTAGACCATCTAAAATTTACATGGTATCAGAACCAAAGTTATGGGTCGGAGAAATATTAATTTGCCTTATGTTGTGACTAATAGACTGTTTGCCCTATGTTAATATTTGTCCATAGGCCAAACCTTAAAAAGTTTGTTTGCACGTGAAGGGGAGTGTTGAAGTAAATATTTAGTGGTTCTCTTTCCTAACAGCTTACGCTTTTAAGACAAGTGGTTAGATCATCTAAAATTTACACTTGTATTTCTACAATATTAAAAAATATAGTGCCCCAAGTAAACATGGTCATCCACTTTGCAAAGACACAAGTAGTACAGTTGTGCAGACTACATATGTCACAAGTGCATGAGCATAGTAAACTATAACTAAACAAATATCAGCCGATATCAATTATGATCACCTTTCAAACCATAATAATTAAATTGACCTGTCACCAGATGATCACTTTAACCTTCTATCCACACAGCAAGAGAATCAGAGTTTAACAATGTTAATCATAGAAACAAGAAAGCATCAGGTCTCAATCATTTTCCTCAACAGACTTTTTCACTGGTAAATAGTGGCATCATACCAATGTCCAATATGATGTGAATTACAATGAAAACTCATTTATATAATTGAGAAATAGGAAATGAAACAACCAGTAGAGAGTGGCTCAGGAAGGGTAACTTACGCAGATACTCCTCGAAACAAATGGTCAAACAATTTTCTAAGCTTTTCATAAGCATTTACATTTTCATCACTAAGCTCACCCTTGGCATTCAAAACTTTGGCATTCTCAAGCTCCATCTGGCGTAATGACTGTTGCAGAGAGCACCAAGAATTAATATAATAGAAACCTGTCTGATTTGAAATTTATATGAATGCTGACTGCAATGAAGGCCAAATCTTACAGTAAATTACCAGTTGGAAAGCTATGGCCGTCATGCCAGTTCAATAAGAACATTTACCCAATGTATGGACAACAAGACAACTATAGACAAAGGAGATTTGAGATCTTACAGCATGCTCAGATTGAAGAATGTCAGTAGAGGCTTCATAATAAGAATAAATTGCCTTTTTAAACAGCTTCTTTTGATCAGTCGTGATATTAAGGCCATTAAAGAACTGCATAAAAATATTAAGGCAAGAATCAATGCAAATTGTCATATATACATGATTTATTGCTTAAAACAAGTTAACCAAGCTAATAACACGTTGCTATCATAATCAGCATCATCTACACCTTACCCAAGGTAAGCTGGGTAGGTAGACTAAAACGTTAACCCATGCAAAAAATTTGATAGCTTATATATATTTTTGATGGCCTACCCTCTGTAGAAAGAAATGTGGTCAAGATTCCATATCATCACAATTTATCGTATACCTCTTCTAAACATGCCAACAAAAAGATTGGTGCAGTCTCTTGACTACAGGTGGATGATTCAAACCTGGTGATTTTATCTACTTTTCTAAAATTCAAAAGTCAACAATAATTGAAGACATAACTTTTTAACTTAAGTGCACATTAGTAAATAATAACTTAATAAGCATTATTGAAATTTGCAAAAAAAAAGGTCTATCCTAGACTACATTCTAACTTCCAGACTATATATGTACCAAACACATTCATTATTAAACAGATTCAAAAAGCTTGCGCTTGATTTAGTCAATAAATTTTTTATCAAAACTAAACTTGTTGAAGTTCTCCAAATTGAGTAAGAGTGTTGAATTACAACATAATTCAAGGTAAATATCTTGAATTAAACATGATTCCTGCAACACACATTTTATGTCTGCCAGGCAAGCAGATTTCACAAGTTTTACCTCTTCTTCTTGTCCTGACTGAGATAGTCCTAAGAAACTTCTTCCTTGGCGTGCAAAACTGGCAACAAGTGACATATTCATCTGTGTTGTATCCTTGTCCTTTAAATGCTCTAAGCTAGTAAGATCCTTGATGACAGTAACGAAAATGCTTGCATCATCAACAACCCCAACAAAAAGAGCTCCATCAGAAGCTTTAAAGTGCTTCTTTTTTTAATTGCTTTCATATTTTTATCTGCATCTACATCGTCTCCAGATTTTCCTGGAAAGAAGACTCTCAGAAGCCCCTGGACAAGGCTTGGAGAAAAATCTTTATACCTTTGATGAAGCAAAGAGCATATCTACAAAACGTGAATGAGTTAAATGAATTAGCTCAACAAAAGAAAAGCGTGTAGTAAAGGGAATAATATCAGCAGATGGATTTTTGTTTTCACATCATATGTTCAATTGATGTATAAAATTAAAATTAGCCTACTATATTTGCTTTGAAGGTCATCTGATGCTGGTTGATAGACATTTTTCTCTTCCATCTGAAGGCCACTCAGCTTCTCCAATTGATTTTTTCTATCTATTGAGCTAACATTTTTTTCATCAATTTCAGGACGGTGTTTTGCACCATTCTAAAAAATAAAAAGCAAGACAAGTTACTAAACACAACAAGATCATATCGAAGATAACTATAGAAACACCTGAACAGCAGCATAAATGTCTGATGTCCTGAGCTTTGCATCACAAATAGAAGTCACAGCTTCGCTAACAAATTTGCTCAAGTTCACACTCTTCAATTCTTCAAGGAGTCCTTCCCTCTGCTCCTCATTTATTTGTTTAAGCTTCTTGATTACAGCTGTGTTACGTTTAATGCTAGAGTCCAATGTCCTAAAAAATCCAGTATCTGCAGCCAAATTTGCATAAGGTCAAATCACATCTCAATTCAACTGGTCCTAAAACTTGATGTAACACTTCCATTCCTAAACGTGCATAATCTGTCAACAGGATCCGCCAACAACCATGACTCAACAGGATGCAAAACATATAGCATTATTTGGAACAGGCATATTAATTAAAATCTGAGAAACAGCAACTGAAACAAAGCAATTACGTGAATAAGTCCACTGTGAACATGCAAATTTACAAGTTATACAAAGCCAACTCAATAATGACATCACGTCATCCAAAAAATATTGAGCTGCCAGATTAACATGTAATAATTGGCTTAGTTATAGAATTTTCCTTTCCTAAAATAAAAAAGAAAAAAGAAAGAAAGAAAAATTATGGAGACGGATTCCCATCACAAATAACAGTAACGCAGGACAGGTTCTATATGTATCCAGCAGGACAGATTCTATAGAATATGAATATGTAACAAACAAATCTTATTTGCTATTTTATCATTAGTTTGAGGTTTTAGCAGCGTCCTACTAATTCGACTTTTGTTTAGTATTTCCTTACATTATCAGGTGTTATGCTTCTATATATTATTATGACCTTGAATTTTAAAGGTAAACAAAGGAATTAAAATTATCGCTTTGGCTGATTCCAAAGCTTGTCGTCCTCCACTATTGTATTTTCCTCTCCTGAATTCCTACTTTCTCTTCCATTATCTTAAATTTCACTTCCCCTTCCGCATCATTCGCGTCAAACTTATACATGTGAAAGAAATCCAGAATGCATAACACGAAGAGAAGAGATTAGAGCACAGAGCATACCATAAACATACAGTAATTAAGAAATGCGTCCATAGCAATTATCCCTTCAATTCTTCCATGTAATGGCGTCAAAAATTTTAACCAAAAAAAAACAAAAAAACAAAAATCCCATTGAAAAACACCAACCGGGCCTTTCAGGATTTAAATTGCTTTGACGCAGAGCAATCTTTGCCTCAATCGATTTCTTATTCTCTTCCTGCCGAGCAAGCGTCTCCTACAAAAACAATCAAATTCACACAAATACTCCATACAATTCAGATTCAATGTTTTCACAAACAATATAACCACTAAAAAAACTCATAAAAAGAGGCCAAACCTCTCCATCGTGCTTGATATGATGGTCCCCTGGACCACGCCCCTCGTCTTCCTGAGCCTCCATGGACGTCCACCTGCAACGCAACAACAACGACATCAACTGGCATCGTATTGCAAGCCGTATACACGGAATTTCTCGGAAAAAAAGGGGGAATTCGGCGGACTAGGTAGGAAAAGGAGGAGGACGGGAGAGATTGGTACTTTCCCGGCCGCGAGCGGCGGCGGAGCGGCGGGGAGGGTCTAGGGCAGCGGCGGGGAGACGGCGGAGTGGCGATCGGCGACCTCCGAGAGCCACCGCTTCGGGTGTACGCTTCTCGGGCCGGGCAGGAGGTGT
This sequence comes from Piper betle, assembly GCA_033002965.1. Lineage (NCBI taxonomy): Eukaryota > Viridiplantae > Streptophyta > Magnoliopsida > Piperales > Piperaceae > Piper > Piper betle. The sequence continues at coordinate 40,246 of JAURVB010000111.1, read as the reverse complement.
TGGGCTGGTATCGTTGTCCCGGAACAGCGAGTAGACCCGATCGAGTCAACCACTTTAACCCAAATATTTGATTTGACGATAGTTGCAAAAATTAAAATCAGGTTTGAATTAATTTTTGAGGGAATCAGATTGAATCGATCTAAATCTGTCAAGAATCAGTTCAGTTAAATAAGTTTAAATTAGTCTTATATAAAAATTTTAATTTAGTTAAAATCTGTGGGTTATTAGTTATATAACATGTCATTCTGATATTATTTTTATGTTGTGATGTGTAATATATTTTATAATATTTTTCCATATTTTTTTATTTTTTAATGATTTAAAATTAATTATTATTTTTTACTTGAATCAAAATCAGGTCATCTTTTAATTACGAAAATGTCACCTGTTATTTTATCCCCCCCCTATTCTCTCTCCCCGATGCGTCGCCCATCTTTCCCTTTTGCCAATCGGCACTATCATCGCCGCCCTTGCCTAATCTGCACTGCCCCGCCTCCCCTACCGGCCCCATCCCATCTCCCCCCTCCTCACCCCCCACCTCGCCCTACCTGTCCCAAGCCCACCTCGCTCCACCCCCAATACAATCCCCCACCCCGGCCAGCCACGACCAACCCACCCTACCCTGCCACCCCCTTCCCCATTGACCCCCTCCAGTCCCCCCACACACCCGACCATTGCCCCAACCCAATCTACCCGTTCCCCCCTCAATCGCCCCATCGCTGCCTTTACCACCCTGTCCTCCCCCCGTTGTCGTCCAAAATCAGCTCAAATTGGGTTGTATCTGCACGAATTGCTCGATTTACGGACCAATTTGAGCCAATGACATATTTACCCATTTTTTTTACTCACATTGTCTTCAATCCGATTTAAATCAGCCAATTCCGATTAGAATCAGTTGATTTTTTGCAACAGTGGATTTTACTCGTAGTCATAAGACATGCTATACCTACGTCCATCAATCACGTTTTCCATTACGTTATTAAATAAGAGTGGGCATTAATTATAATATACAAATTTTGACTTAAATAATTATAAAATAATGTGGGTAGAAAACGTTACCAAATGACATTTTTAAAGCATTGTTATAAATACCCTACCATAGTAAATGATCGTACATTATATGGATTATCATTAAATCTAGTATGATTGTTTAATATCAAAATTTTAGGTATTTTAACATGTGTTTAATAAAATATTAATGATAAGATATATTTTAAATATTTAATAAAATATTTTATTTATAATTTTAAAATATAGTTGAACTCACTTGAACTAAATATACCTTGTGTAATCAGTACACAATTAAAGTTTGAGTTTTAAATTTTATATTAAATCTAGTATGATAACCATAGGTATTTAGAACCATGATTTAACTCAACGCACCCGATCAAGTATGTAGCATATTAAAGTTTGAGCTTGGATTGAAAGTTCCATTTGACTCAATGTACTCAATGAGTTTGATCAGGGTAAAACTTTATTTTTTAGTTCGATTAAGTTTAAGTTTGGATTTAAGGTTTGATTCGACTCAATTTACTCAGTGAGTTTGATTAGGGTAAATTTTTATGTTATATAGCACAACTAAGTTTAAGCTTGGGTTGAGAGTTTAATTTGACTCAATATATTGAATGAGTTCGATCAGGGTAAAATTTTCTTGTATACTTTAATTAAGTTTAAGCTTGGACGAAGAGTTTGATTTGACTCATGATTGGGGTAAATATTTCTTTTATAATTCAATTAAGTTTGATTTAATGAGATGTACCTTCAACAAAAGGCGATTTCAATTAAATTTGATTTTATTCAATATTTGACTTAATAAAAACCTGATTTAAAATGGCAATTTTTGGTACCAAAAAATTTGTCGATTTTTTATTTGAAAAGTAAATGCAAAAGCAACACTCGCATCTTATAAAAACATCCTATGTCATTCAGCTCTATCGTTGACTTTTTTCTATTTTCTGTAAAAACAATTTAAATTTCTGTCGCATACAATAAAATTAATACAGAAATTTATTTATTAACAAAATTTATTGAGCAATGAAAGAAAAAAAAATGATCAGCCAAACACCTTATTATAGATTTTAAGGATGTAAGACCCGATACAATTTGTAATATGCAAGCAATTTTTTATCAGGAATGATAGTTCTTATCCTGTTGTCAAGGCAACTTGCAGTTGCATGTCAAGAGTTTTTTGGGTTTTGCAAATTACTTGGCATGCGGTCTATCTATTATCTCCTTGTTAAGTTGTAAATGCTATTTAGCATATATGAATGGGCAGCTATTATCCCCTTGCTAAATGCTAATGTTGAAGGAGCTTTGAGAAGAAAAAACAAAAACAAAACAAAAAAACAGCATTTGAAGAAATCATAATTATTCAGATCTTTTCTTTGAAGTATTTATACTCATCCACTTCCCAGTACGATTCACAGTTCACACCCTTTTTTATAGCACAAAAAGAGTAACGCAGAAGTTTCCAAGTAAATTTCACATCAGAGCTAATCTCGAACCCATATAAATCCTGCCTTCGACCATGAAGCCCTTCCAGTATAGACAAATTTAAAGAAGGGGAAAATCAAGGATATGCAACCAAAAAAGCTGTTAAAAGATGCGTTTCCTGAGAAAATCGAATAAAGAAGATGGCAGTTAATGGGTAAAACTACTTAAACTCAGAGAAGGATAAAAGGATTAGCATCTAAGATTAGCAGTCACCACAAGTGGTTTTCCTTTTTGTATCGGTGAATAATCTACAAGTAATCATATTTTGAATAAATGCCATGTCATAAACAAATGCAACAACGAAAAAGTTCAACAAGATCAGTTACAGAACTTCACTAATAAGTTTGAAGTAAAAAATACAAGGAAAAAATATTCACTTGGATTTCTTTCCTTGTTTCTTCTTAATAACCTCATCAATGTACAATATACCTTTTCCCTTGTAGACTTCAGGGGGCTTGCTGCTGCGAACAAAACCAGCAAATTGGTGGACTCTCTGCTTATCTAATCCAGTAACAAATTATGTTTGGTTTGAACCAGAAAACCCTAACAGCAGAAGGAACTGTCAGCTCAACTTCATGGCTGTAGCCCAGTTACAGATAAAGCAAACGGCCTTCAGCTTCAGCACGAGCTTTAAAACCAACACCCACATCTTGAGAAAGCGGAAAAATTTTGCTTCCATCAAAGACATGATACCCGCCTGCAAGAGAAAGTTTCATTCTACCAAAAACACAAATGTTTCGAGTAAATACACATTTACATATAAATCAAGCCACAATAACCAATGCATAAAAGTCATGTAAATTAGAAACCATATCATATTACCATGAGGCATCCATAGTACCATAACTTATTTCATGTGTCAAAACAATTTCTTCAATTTGAAGTAGTTTTACTGGACAAGATTAGTGACAAGCAACAACAACTATGAATACCCCACAGCTGGTACAGCCATCATAACATAATCTCTATAAATTTCCAAATATTCTGTTCAAAGGAGAACCAACGTGTGAAAATAGGGCCATAGGCTTCCCTCTAAAATGACTGGCTACTTTAGAGAACATATGAACCCACATTTATATTAGACACCACTCATCTCGTGCAGAGATGTAAGACAATTAGTGTTAACACAAAGCACCATTCATCTTCAGCTCTTCTTTACCTAAATCCCAGGTCCTGCACATCTATAGTCCCCTTTACCCGAAGTTGTTCTGAAAAAAATTACAAAGTAGTTCTGAAAAACTTATTTTACTTTGTACCACAATAATATTAAGTACATAACTAAATTTCACATAAATCACTTTATACAATTCCACAAAATGTATAGCCCCACGCTCCACCAGGTCAGCACTCCTCCAACTCACCATCAAATATTCCACAAGTGATCCAATGTCTATCAGAACGTTATAAAAAAGGTCTTGCTGGTTGTACATTTCAGATAAAAAACCTCAACATAACAATAGCAAACTAGATCAATAACCCGTCTTTTCAAATTCGCAACAAGAACATCACTTCACTAGTAGCACAATAAACACTCACATAATATCTCCATTTTCATATAAAAAACTCCAACCTCTTAACATCAAACTAGATAAAAAATCCTTCTTTTAAGATTCTCAACAAGACAAACACTTCCAGAAACGCAATAAACTCGCATATAATCTGATAAAAAAATTAACTTTACAATCAGAACTTGAAAAATGAAAACTCGTACCTCGTTTTCTCGATCTCGATCACCGCCGGCGGCCGGGGGAGGCGGTGGCGGCGGTGGTGGGAGGAGTGAAGCCGCTCCTCCACCAGAGCGGGGTGTGAGACTCGAGTCCTGCCGGGTCGCCTCGGCCAATGCTGTGAGAATCGGATCCTTCTGCCCGATTCATCCGATTTAATTCGGTCTTAGAAAACTTGTGAGAATCGGCCCAATTCACTCGATTTGAACTCGGTCCAAAAATAATTCGCATAAAAAACATTTTTTTTTAAAAAAATTTTTGTGAATGAAATGTGGAAATCTGAATTAGAATCTTCAAACAATAATGGTTACGCCCCATTTGTGACAGATTTACAAATAATTGTTGTTTTCTTAAATCACTAATCCTTAATGAATTATTATAAAATTTTGACAGCTAAAAAAAGGAAAAAAAGTAAATTTGATCATAAGCTCGGTTTGGTTAGCATAAAAAATATAAATAACATACAAATTTTAAATAATCAAATTATTTAAATTAGTATATATATAATATATTTTATAAAAAATTAATACTTTTACATTGTATTTTACTTTCAAATTAATTATGATCACCTTACGTGATTGCATCCCAATGATCGAAAAGGTTTTTTTTTATTTATTAAGATAAAAAACAAGAAAAAAAAATTTCTCACTAAAGAACACATGAGTAGACATATAAGGTAATTATAATGATTCTGTTCTTTCTTAGACGTAATCTTCATTAATTTATATAAAAAATAATTAAATAAATAATACCTTTTATAACAAACATATTAAATTTAGTTGCTTTTAGTAAAATTTACTATTTCAAATTTTTTATTTCATTTGCATTATTAATATCATGCATCCCAAACTGGTCAATAATAAAAAATCTTAGCTTATGATGGGTAAGAGGTAAGGTTCAATACCAAACCAGATCATTGGCATAAAGTTAGTTTTTGTAAGAGTGTATATTGGGTAATTGTGTGGGTGTAAGGTTGTGTGTTTGCAAGTTCACTGATTGACTTGGAAAAACATAATAAAGTACAAAAAATATCACCTTTTATAAGCCAATAAATTAATTAAATTGATAGGAACCTAAATTTGTTTAGGATAAATGAGTTTAGAACAATTCTGGAATAGTTTTTTAATTAAAATAAATAAAACAACAAGAAAAAATTGCACCATGCTGAATGCAAAAGGTAAAAAATTCCACAAGCTAATTTTGACATCGAATATTTGAATTCCAAGGACAAAAAATACTCTCAAATTTCAAAGCTCAATATCATAGTTAGGAAATTATATTCCAAATATTTATGAGTGCAATGTTAATAATTAATTATTTTAGGCAACAGTATATAATTTGATGTTGCATTTAGCATGACCTACAATATTACATATGAGCATTTTTATTTTCTAACTTAAAATGAAACCGCTCACAAAGGTATGAATAAGAAAATATAAATTAGTTCGAGTTAGTTTGGGATCTATTTGAGTTTAAACAAACCGCTCAAAATTTAAATGAAAATTAAATTAAAATTGAGTTAGTTTGGGATCTATTTGAGTTTAAGTGCGAGTTCGAATTAAAATTAAAAAAATAAAAATAAAAGCAAAAAAAATGTCCGAGCAGGAACAAGTACGCATTTTGCCGCGCAAAAAATAGCATCGGCCATGTCCTTCCCGCCCTCACCTACTCAACATTTCCTCTTCGGTACTACTCGTCTCGCTGATCCAACCTACGCTTCCTTCATCATTGAGATGGTTGCCCATGGCAGGCCGTCCCTGACACCGGCTTAGCCGTGGGATGCCTCCTCTACCAATGGGGAGGGGGTGGGAGTGGTTGCAGATTGGTACCACTGCTCCCGTTTTAACTCCTTGTTGCTTGACCGGTGTGCCGTGTTCTACCGAAGGCGATCGACGTGCGGGCCAAGAAGATGAAGAGGGGACGTCAAGAGAGCTCTTTCAATCGTGGCTTTTTGAAGTTTGTGCCCCAGTGCGAGCAGTTTCGGTGCCTGGTGAGCTTCTGCATGATCTGTTTCTTATTGTTGTTGTTGTTGTTGTTGTTGTTGTTGTTTCTATGTTAGCGTAGAGGTATTATCTGTTGCTAAAGATTGAAACTTTGGGTTTTATGGCTAAAAACTGAAACTTTGGCGTCCATGGCTCTACTTGAACTAGGTGGATGACAAAAAATTGGTCAATTTTTCGTGATTGTGATCTCTATATTGGATTAAAGATTGTATCTTTAAAAAAATTGAAAGCATCTACTCATGGTTGCTGTTTACTTGCATGCTTAATCACTACTGGTCATCATGTTAGATCTTTTAATGATGTCGATTAACTTGGTTGCAGTTGCAGCTTTAAAGGGTTAGCAATTGCTTTTAGTAAAAGCGATCAATTTTCACAGAGATAATTCCTTGGATTTAATATTGCAATTTAACGAAATTGGAACATGGGTCTTTCCTCAATTGTGTTTCCATAAATTTTCTTCGGTGGTAAAAGAACTCACCGTGTGAGTTGCCGAGCACATTTTGATCGTATTTGCTTTAAAGATGGTGTATTACCAAGCCAAACCTGAAAAAATGCTGTTGTGATGTTTGTACTTTTGAAATTTTACTATATATATATATATATATATATGTTCAATTCTTCTTCTTGCGATATTTTATTGTGTAACTGATTTTTTTGTCTCACATGATATCTTTGCAGAAAATACCCCAATCCTTTGCGAAGCATATGATGTAATGCATCGGACAATGCTATACTGTGTGGACCTTTTGGAGGTGAATATGATGTGAGGTTAAAATATAAGGGCAGAAAAATGTACTTTGCAAGTGGCTGGGACGATTTTGCAAGGGAACATTGCTTGCAACAGGCTGACGTTCTCGTTTTCTTGTATGAAGGCAATAACAAGTTCCTTGTGTCAATTTTTGACGAAACTGCTTGTAATCGGTTTCCTAGGCTGGAAATGTCCTGTGGTAGTGTTAAAGGTGCAAATAGAGAAAAGAGACAGCGTGGTCGACCTCCTCAACCTCTTTTAGCCTCGGACTTTGGAACTTGTAAGAAAGAATCACAAGGCAATTGGCAGGCACAGGCCACCAAAAGTTGTAAAATGGGCACAAGTCAGGCGAAGAGACCACGGGGGAGACCTAGGAAAAACCGTGCGCAGCCAAAACCTACACATGTTGCTGATGGCAGTGAAAGTGAGCCTTCCAACTTGTGCGGACAAATGCCTTCATATGATACTCATTACAGTTCATTTTTCGACAATGGAGGCTTGAAAGAAAACCAATATGCTTGGAACGTCAAAGGTGAGCATGAGTCTTGTTGGAGGTAGCTTGTACCTTATGGTAAATTAATTTTTTGGTAGCTTTTGATATTATCTTTTCTAGTTACTAGATATCAATACTGATTTCGAACATGTCAAATTCAGCTGCATCTTGTTTCTGAGTTGTGCTAAAAATTTGTTGCCTCCAATTTGTGGTGTAATGCTCAGTATATGCCCCTAAATGCCTTTTCTGTCATGTGGTAGCCATGGCCAAATTGGTATAACTCTTGATCATTATCATTCTGCTCTTAAATGGCAAATAAGATGCATGGAAACATCTTAGAAATCAATTACAAAACATTTCCAGTCTTAGTTAATGATTGGCGTTTTATTAATTTGATAATGTTTCAGTTCAAGATCTGTGTGAAAGGTCACCTTCTCCCTGCTTTTGACTTCAAAAGTTAATTGTCTATACGTGTAATAACAGGTCATTGCTCACAGCCTTCACAAAGTGAATCATGGGAAGATTCTGAAGAATTGTATTGAGAATGTGGAAGGTATTTGTCTGCCATATTGTCTAATAGGACTTGAAGGCACATCTCATTGTTCTTGTTTCTTTTTCTTCTGTAAGCTGTGGAAAACTTGGTATGTAATTCTGCTGGTGTGGTTTTAGGATGCGTTAGAATAACTTCGTTCTATGGTATGGCATGGAATTTGTTGCAAAATTCGGGTTAGTCACTAACATGACTTATTTCTTGGCCTTTATGTATTTGTTTATGCTTTGCGAGGTTAAGAATTGTTGCTTGTTTTAATGTTTGGACCTGTTAAAACTCCCTAATATTATGAGAGGTTCATGTTGAATAATCCAAAATTAATCAGCAGGATGAGGCTAAGTCACTGGGTAGTTCATTAGCAAAAGAAAATGTTTGGGAAGGAGAAATATGGTCGAGTTGGAAATGTATAGTACTGCGTAAGTGTTAAACACAACCATTCGCTAAAGAAGAGTTCTCTGTAAGCTGGTTGCATTAGTTGATGGACTGCATTACTGAGCACCCAACCATAACAGAGTCATGCAATTGTGACATTAAGGACACGCAGCATAAAAATGCTGTCATTTTGTTTCCAGCCAAGTTTTGGGTTATTGACTTAAACGTGAAAGTAAGCTATGGGGGTGCATACAAATTCTATCCTGCTTACACTAAAATACAATAAAATATATATTTGATGATGATACATCAATATCAACATGAACTTATGAGTATCTTAACACCTCTGCTTATGATCAATCATGGTTCACTTTAAGAGCAGGTGAGAATCTGTTGGTCTGACACAGAACAAAAGTAAAGCTCAAACATATCTCACTAAGGGCTAATATGGTTTTGGTAAATTTCTCCGATTGATTGGAAATTTCAACACTTTCATCTTGTTTTTACAATGTGGATGCTCCTTTATTGTCATAGTCTGATAGAAGACCTTGTTTTCATAGAAATTTTTGTTATCATTTGTTACCCAGAAAACGATTCATCTTCATGATTCCTATGCAATAATATTATCAACAAATCCAAGGGATGAAAGCAAGAAACAAAGGAGTACCCATAACTTGGGAGCCAGTCATGAACTGCTCAAATTCTCTGGTAATTAAGAAGGCAAGGTATCTTCTATAGATGAGTGGCTATCTATTGAAGCCTGGCCAGGGAATTAAAGGCTAAAGTGGCTTTATTAGTCTGCCCAATGCCGAAAGTGAATAGTTGATAGAAATTAGCCTTAGTGATTGTCATGATCATAGAGAGTCCAGCTTCATCACACTGCTATTCATTTGATGACCAGCAGCTCAGTACAAGAACCACCTACATTGCAAGACTCAATTGAAAGTATCTTAGCAAATGTTATGATTCAGATAAATTTAGGGGATGGCTTTCAAGGGCGAAGCCATGCAAATATTACGTTCTTGCTTTCATTAACACTTCATACAACCCGTTTAATGACGATCTACATACATTTTATCAACTTCATTAATATCTTAACTATTGCAAGATAAAAAAACACAAGTTAATGATCTGAGGATGGTTTGGAGTGGATGGAGCAGGTGTTATATATATAGTTGCTTTGAGAAAAAAATCGACTCTGTCGATGCTGATCATCAACGCTGAATAATTAGGAACAGATTCAAAGGGGCCCTTGATTGCTGTGAGGGGGATTCAAGTGGTTGCTTGATTGGTTTAGTCAGACATTACGGGGCGGTTTTAGGGTCCTACCAAGTTGACGACACCTTATAAAATGTCATATCGTGAAGTAATTGTTGTCGGGCTTCTGCCCCAAATGTACTAAGAAATGAATTAAGATCAGAAATGAATAATATATATATATATATATACTTCCCCTTATACAGAAACTATCATGGCAACGTAATAAGTATACGTATAATTTTGGAAGAGAATTGTAATGTCTCCAACCTCTGGTATTTTTGCTGAAGGGGCTGCTGTCACTCTTCTTTCTGGTGAAAGGACACCATTGCCAGGACCACGAGTATAAAGTTAGCCACTGATGTTGCCCAAACGTCTTTAACGTCCAGGCTGTCAAGGTAGTATGACTAAATGTGATTTTTTTTCCCAAGGTGAATGTTATTGAAAGTTACACATATATGATCCCAATTATACGTATTATGGTTTGTAGATGTTAGTATTTTGGAGGAAGTGACTTGGCCGTATATCCTCTTGGCCACACTTTCCACGATGCTCAGACATTTGAGTAAGTTGATGATCAGCTGCTCCGTCTATGTTGCTACTTCTATTAACTAATATCTGTACATTAGAGTGTGCAAGAATTGATTCATTGGTCTGTCTCCTTTCAGGCATGTAATTAATAAATATTTCACAATGAGTGAGTGGACAACACACGCAACGTGTATTTTAAGCTTTTGTTGGGTCATTGATTTGCAGAGAATTAATACTTTACTGAATAGATGTGGACAATTAGGTGGAGGCAGCTAAAGTTTACTCTATAAGCACACCTTTAAGAACTCATCTTCTTCCTTTCTTGTAGCTAGATAATGGCTTCACTTGCAAAGTCCAACCATAGTTGCAGTGAAGTTTATGCTTCCATTTTATCATCTGAACAAAGCCCACCTCAGATTCCTGATGAAATTACTCTTTCCCGGAGACTCTACGAGAAACAGTACTTCTCAAGCTTTGGAAGAAAGGTATTCTCCAGCTTTGGAAGAAAGGTAATCAGCCACCAACAGGTGTTCATCCATTATTAGATCTAACTAATTACTTGCTTGATATTGCATATGGTTATGTATGAAAGTTTCTTAGACAAATTCACATCTCATACTTGAAATCTACAGGTGTTGACCGAGGTAATCGCAACCTTCTTCTTGGTCTTCGTCACCTGTGGCACTGCAGCCATTAGTGCAGACGACCAGAAAGCAATATCTACGCTAGGAGCCTCTCTCGCCGGCGGACTTATTGTCACCGTCATGATTTACGCCGTCGGCCATATCTCCGGCGCCCACATGAATCCGGCCGTGACATTAGCTTTCGCCTCGGCTTTACGCTTCCCATGGAACCACGTATGTATATGACAAATTAATTAGCCGGAGATCAAACTTCTTGTTAAATTGTTGTCATCTTCTTCCCCACTTTACTGCTGATAAAAGGTTATAACCACCACACGACCTTGCTGGGTCTCGCACGGCACAGCATGGTGAAAAAGACGCTTCCTGTGAATGATATTCGTGGCATGAAACTGTGAGGCTGGTGAAGAGGGGACTGTTTCCTTCAATTTTTAAGGGGCAATAATTCTATAAGCTTTATATAAACAAAAGTTCTCTTATTCTCACTTTCATTAAGAGGGGTCTTCAATGCAATGGCTAAATATTCAATAATCATAATGTCTTTACTCATCAGCACTTGATCTCTTTCATGGAGTTGATATTGATTTGTTTTGCTAACTTGATTTCATGTGCACAGGTTTTATTTTACTGGGCTGCACAGCTCACCGGTGCCACAACCGCTTCGTTTCTTCTGAGAGAACTTCTCTACCCAATAACAAACTTGGGCACTACAACACCATCAAACACAGCATTTCAGGCCCTGGTCATGGAAATTGTGGTGACATTCTGCATGATGTTTGTTACATCTGCTGTTGCCACCGATGCTAAAGCAGTAACTCTCATAAAATCTATTCACTACTGTTCCTTACATTCCAAGCTAAACTCCTGCTTCTTCTCCAATATGATCTTGACTTGGATCTTCCTGTCCAAGTCTTGTAGTAAATAGCATTATGTAACATATAATATATGATATTAATTATAAAAAAACCAACTTTTCTTATTCCAAGTTTTTGTGTGGTTGTGCATTACCCAACTTCGTGCAGATAGGGGAGCTGGCGGGAATAGCAGTTGGCTCATCAGTTTGCATCACATCAATTCTGGCCGGGTAAGTTCCTTGTCTTTGATGTCAACTAAAGTATTGTCTCATGCTAATATATGATATGTATGCGCATCCACCTTAAACAGCAAATAGTACCACCTGGCTAATGCTTCACTACAAATAAATTCCAGGCCTGTGTCGGGCGGATCAATGAATCCAGCAAGAACAATAGGACCAGCCCTTGCAAGCCAAAGATATGATGCTCTCTGGGTTTACATAGTAGGGCCTGTCTGTGGAACATTGCTAGGAGCATGGTCATACCGGCTGATTCGTGACACAGACACGGCAATACCATCAAGTGGATCATCTTCATTGAAGCTCCAACGACAGCAGACCGACACCAACAGACTGGTTTCAGAGATAGATCCCATGGACGATGGCTGCTAGCGAGCTTCAAGCTTTAGATTCAGTGATCTTGCTCTGTACCTTCAGTCACAGTATTCTAGAATGTTAAGAAGATGATCACCAGTCTGATGTGTATGCATGGTGATCATTTCAATGGCTAACCAGAATATATAGCTGCACTGTGATGCTAAAGTACTTCATCACAAAAGCTACAATCCAATGCATGCATCTTTACTTCATGTACAGTCAATGACTCAAAGATGAATATTATAAGAAAACTGCTCTCGAGTAAGTTGATTTATGAACACACATTGCTGTAGGAAAGGATTATACCCGTTATGGATGACGGCTAACTGCCACCCCTTTGCTACTCGAGCGGTTGTGCATTGTCCAAGCTGCCAAGCAAGGCATGTCAAACCTGTTTCTTCGCCTTATAGCTGTACACTTAAAATTTACAAGTCGAACAGCTTACACTTTCAAGGAGAAGCAATTCCTTGTACATTAGGAAATTGGGTATTCTTTCATTTACAGCATAATAATCACAATATGGAAAAGATATTCGCAGATCATTTATTTTTTTCAATGAGAAATCTACCACATTGAACTACCACAACAAGATAAACAAGTCTTATCACTGGCATTTGATCCTAAAAACAAATTTATTGGAGGCGCGACCAACTCTATGTTGGGATTGTAGGCTCATCAGCTCATGCCACCCAATAAAAGTTATGGGCAACAAATCTGTTCTACAATTGTTTGTGTTTGTATGCCACTAAATCACAGGGAGATAAACCTTACCCCATTATTAAACAATATAAATCTTTCAAAATTGTTTCGGGAGCTTCAGCAATTTTCTCAGCATACTTCCTTGGCAGCAGCGTTCCTTATATTGTTGGCAGATTAAAAGCGTGGTGCCTCTGGATTGATGACACCTTTTGATTTCAGATGCGTACATATTTACATACCAGGTCGTGCTGAACATCTCTTTCTTTTTATTCAGAATGCACAGGCTTCACATTTTGCCATTTTGAGTCTTCTAGGTTGGCAAGGGATCGTATTTCCCCATAATTTGTTTTGTCAAGACCTACCAATAGCAGCTCTACGTCCAACACAATCAATATCAGCCACTTTGAACAGTTGCAAGCAGGCCGAAAAAGGACAATTTTGTTGTAGCTCATCCAAAGAACAAAATCTGCATGATATATGTTAATTAAGAACTTGCAAACAAAAATTAGGGGAAAAAAAGATCAACCATTATTAATTTTTGCATATATTGCCATGGTTAATAGACGTCCAATAAATATTTATTTCTTATACAATATGCCGCTGAATCAAAACAGTACCAGTAAGGATCATGCGTTCACTCTGATAATATTGTTTTCAATATGACCCCTATGCCTAATTTCTTTTGTGGAATCAATCTTCCAATGCCCATCGACAATGAACTTTATCTGCATAAACATGGGCAAAAACAACAACATAAAATATACTTTAAAGAAAGTTATCAACAGTATCGTGCCTAAGTTCTCGTAGAGACAACCATTTAGAAATATAAACGGCAATAAATCTTCAAAAAATGAAGATATTTATGTAGATGAATATTTCTTCCAACCATTAAAATTTTCAAGAAAACATTCCTTTCATTATTATATCATGAAAATTATAGCAATATATCAATCAAGGGATTTGACACGCATAACACAAGAACTACATAGCAGATCATGCCCTCTTATTCCAAATGCATCATAGGACAGCGGATAAAACCAGCAAAGCCAATGTCAGGAACAAAGTATAATACTAGCAAAAGGGGATCCAACTTTCTAATTTTTAAGCATAGCACTATGTGAATTTGGCTAAAACTTCTGACATATCTATTCCCTTAGGCCATTCAAGATGACCCCAACTTCAAAAATTCAAAACTAGGTTCAAGCACAAAGTTAAAGGGTACAATTTGGAGTCTAATAAAACTTGTGAGAGAAAGAAACCTCGTATACTCCAGGATAAAGCCACAGCACAGTTAACCACATCATTGTTTTCCTGCAAAGAATTTGCAAAAAGAACTCACGCAAATGTTACCCATGCAAATGGTATCATAATTGAATCTCCTCTCAAGCAGCTTGAGGTTTACATATCATAATTGAATCTTCTTCCACCGGATACAGAAAAGGTGTTGGGGATGTGGATCCTAAACTAGGATCCATATGATTACAAATGGCAGAATTATGATACATTCCTGACGCCAACTTATCCACCTTATCTAGGCTGGGGACCAGCAGAGTTATTTAGGCAAATTCGTAACTAAAATATAAAAATGATAGAAAAAAACTGATGAAATTTCACTACTAAATTGTTTAACTTATAAGAAACCAGAGCATAGCAAAATTTCCAGCTTCCTGACCAACCTATCTACAAACAGAACCTTGTATCTGTTGAATCAATACTCTTGGATTCAGCACCCATTTAATCCCATGATTCAAACAGAAACTTAAGCCTGAAACTCTAAACTTTAGTTTTCAGTTTTCATCAAGACATATAATGTTATATATGCAAACCTTGTTCCAGTTGAACCAACAGTTTCAAAGGAAGGATCCATTTTAATCCTATGATGCCAGCCATTGAAGCTCCCAGCAACCTCCACAGTCTCGCCACTCCCATGGTACTCTATTTTGACCTAGATCAATTTGTCAAGTCAAACTGAAAAGTCCTAGCAGAAAATCGAACAAAAAATTTGGTATGCAAGTCAGATGGATGCATTGCTAGAAGCAACATTATCTAACTTTAGGCAAAAAAATAGCAACATTAAGAAAGTACCTAGACTTACCTCCTTCAGTCCAGCAAGATATTCTTCTGTTTCTTGCAGTTCCACATCTTTATCTAAAATGGTTTTCCTTGCATTTTCTATCTCAATTTTTGATTTGGTTTCCAAAATTGAAAGTGCAAGCTGCAGAAAACAAGGAAATGTGAAACAGTTTTACAAGAAATAGTAGCAAAAAATACATATTGATAAAACGCCTTGAAAATAATCACAACAGAAGATAAACAACTTCAATCAAAACATTATCATAAACTTTCCCCATTCAATCAAACATAACTAACAGAAATACTTGTAGCATATCCATCTTTTGTGGAAATCACTGCTATCAGCAGCTGAAGCATAAGAGAAAGTCATTGACCAAGAACTGATAAATATTACCAATATTCACATTGTTGACGTGTGATAGTTAGATAAGTCTGGTTTGTGTATATTTGATTGTTGAGAAGTTTGTCAAGTTGTTCTGATTCTGTTAGGATATTATCTTAGCGTGTTAGTTGAGTTGTTTAGCTATTGCAGATTGTATCTTCTTAGTTGTAGGACAAGGTTCCCAACCCTGTGTAGTCTTCTTCTGTCATCTATCTCCTTGCCCACCCTTCCCTCCCTGTGTTACTTCTATGGCAAAGGACAAGGTTCCCACCCTTCCCACAAAACCTGAATTACCTACTCTTGTGGATCTCTTAAGTGGTTCCTCCATTACCTCCACCAAGCTCAATGACCCTAACTTTGTCACTGATCAGCCGCCATCAAGACCTTTCTCCAATCCAAAGATAAGCTGCATTACATTGTCTCTCAACCAATTGGGGAGAAGGATGCTCAAGTTCGTTCTTGGTTGTGGAACAGCATGGAACCCCACATCAGTGTTGATGTTGTTCTTCTTGATATCGCTTTTGCTGTCTCCACCTCTGCGAGTGATACATGCGCTTTCAACAATAACAACGATAGGATCTAAGAGTTGTGTGATGAAATCTTCAAGCTGAAACAGTGAGTCTGCACACTGAAGGATTACTATAGTCGTGTCAAGGGCAAGTGGGAGGAGTTTACCCTCTACCAGCCTTATCCTAAGGATTTGGCGACATGGAAGCAACAGGAGCAACTAAAAGTTCTTTCTTTTATCTGAACTTGATGATACCTTTGCCTCTGCCAGGAATCAACTTTTGTCTGGCAGTGAGTTACCTTGTCTCAATGTTTCCTTTTCTCGCTTGTTGCGCATCCCTACTGCTGCAGATGACCATCCTGTGGATGCGAATAATGTTGTTCTGAACACCCGTCTTCGATCTCCCTCACACTCCTCTCGAGGGCGGGGGCAAGGTCGAGGTTAAGGTCATATGGGTGGTGGTCGTGGTGCTGGTTGCACTGCTCCAAACAGGGAAGATCGGTTCAGTGTTTTTTGTAACACAACTGGCCATGTCGACGACAAGTGCTGGAAGAAACATGGGAGTCCAGAATGGGCAAAACAGCCTTCATCTTCTGATTCTCCTCCTGCTTCTGCTTTACTCAATGGCCCCATTGCCTCCCTAATGCCTCTTCTTCCTCTGGGAACACTGTGGTCCTCTCTCATGAGGATTTCAAACACTTGTTAAAGATGGATCATGGGGACTCTGATCCTTCCACTGCTGCTTTTGCCCAAGCCAGTTCCAGTACTTCCAAATCTGCATCCAAACACTTGTGGCTAATTGATAATCCGCATTTATTTTCCAAGTTTCATGTGTTTTCTCAGCCTTGGCAAATCGTTTTGGCTGATGGTCGCACATTACCTGCTCTAGGACACTGCCATGTGGAACTCTCCAAATTCTTATACCTGGATGATGTTCTTCTAGTCCCTAGTCTTCCTACCAGTCTCTTATCTGTTCAAAGGCTTTGTTCCTCCCTAAATTGCACTTCCCATTTTACTAAATCTGGTTGTGTGTTCCAGGTTGTAGCACCTCAAATGGAGATTGGTCGTGGTTACAGCAGTAGGGCCTTTACTACCTGGTGTTGAATAATCCTGCTTCAACTTCCTATGCTGCACAGTCTTCCCAGCTTACTGCTCATCAATGGCATAGCAAATTGGGCCATCCTAGTCTACCTAAACTACAAGTTATGCTTCCTAGTTTAAAGTCTATCTAGGTTAGATTGTGAGTCATGTCAATTGTATAAACAACCTCGTGCTTCTTTTCCAATAAGTGTGTTCTCTGGGTCCTCCAAACCATTTGATTTGGTTCATAGTGATGTATGGGGACCTGTCTCCGTAACAAACTATTCTAAATTCAAGTATTATCTTTTATTTATTGATGACTTCACTAGAATGACTTGGCTTTACTTAATTCATGATCGATCAGAGGTGCTAACCTGTTTGGAGCAATTTTTGCATTAGATCTATTATCAAAACTTTTAGGTCTGATAATGCTCCCGAATATAAGTCGAGGCAGTTTCAATCAATGATTCACTCCCATGGTATTCATCATAAGACTTCTTGTCTGCATACCCACAACAAAATATGGGGGGAGGGGAGCAAAACATGTGTAAGAGGTAACTTGATGTTTACTTTTTAATATTCATGCCCCTAAACACATGTGTAAGAGGTAACTTGATGTTTACTTTTTAATATTCATGCCCCTAAACACTTCTGGCTTGAAGCTATTATGACAACATGTTTTTAATAAATAGAATGCCTAGTGCTGTTTTAAATCAAGCCAGCCCTCACCTCTCTCTTATTTCCTGCTCAACAACCATTTCATCTCAAACCTAGGGTTTTCTGTTGTGCCTACTTCGTCCATCATTTAGGCCCGAGGATTGATAAGTTGTCTCCCAAGTCCATTAGGTGTGTTTTCTTAGGAGACTCTCACTATCAAAAAGGATATAGGTGTTATTCTTTTTTTGATAAAGTAAAATTTCATTTCAATAACCCTCAAAGGGGCAAAGAAATACAAAGGGGAAAAGGGCTCCAAGGAGCCTTCACAGAATTACATCCAAAAGTCCAGAAGGAAATCATAATGATCAATAATTTTCTAATTGTAGTATAGGACTTCTGAGGCAAGTTGTACTTAAGAAATAATAGATATAGCTAACGAACCATGATACATTTTGAGATCTTTAAATATTCTTTTATTTCGCTCGTATCAAATAGAAGAGACGTAAGAAACATGCTTGTTTTGCAAAGAAAAGGTAAGAAGTCAATTTATCTCTTCAACGAAGGAGTTGACTTGATGGAGCATGTGACATTTTTGAAGGGCCAACTTCCGAGCTTGTTTACTATAAGAATACTTAAAGAATAAATAGTCTCTAGATTCCACGCAAGCCTCGCAACGAGAGCATCTCTTAGCGAGGTGAAATCCTTTCTTTTGAAAATTATCTAGAGTTAAGATCCTATTTGACATGACCAACTAAGTAATAAACACATGCCGGTTTTTTCGGTCTTTAGACCAAATAAGAGGGTGTCATGAAACTTTTGGAGAAGGAAGTCTTAAGAAGTTCCAACAGCTCTTGAAAGAAAATTTTTCTATAGAGGATTACCACCTTATGCTATCATCCACATGAGGTAAGAAGGGAATATTCTCATTTAAAAAATTTAAAGCTCTTTTGTACTCGTACCGTTAAAGGTGAGGGCCCAAGAACCAAGAATGATGGATTGAGATATAGTGTAGGAGGTGTTTCCCCTAAGATTTAGGGTTGTTCGATGACCGAGTCTTTGGATGAGGGGGGCAAAGACAAGCCAAGCGAACACGTTCATGTCATTGCCAATTCTATAGAAACAACCATAAACTATTTTTTCTATTAAAGGAAATGTTGTTCACCCATAATTTGTCCACACAATCCATATAGACATTATTCACCTACCCTTAGGTGTTTTGTCTCGGCTGATGTGACATTCTTTGAATCAAATTCCTTTTTCACCTTAGAACATCCTGCTAGAGATGCTCCCATCACCACTCTCCTTCCCCTTCCAGTCCCTGATTTACCTCTTCAACAAATCAAGCCCTTCCAAAGGTTATCTGGCCCACCATTTGTATATGTTTGCAGGTCTCAATCCAAGGCATCTACTACAACCACACCTTCTCCAGATGTTGCACCTGCAGACATTCCCCACTGCCTCTACCACCTTCACTCAAGCCCTCTCCACTGTTTCAGTGCCTCGTTCTTATCATGAGGCCAAGCTTCAACCCCAATGGATAGCTGCCATGGATGAAGACATGACTGCTCTCAAGACTAATGGTACATGGACTCTCACTAACTTACTTGCGGGCGAGAAAGCTGTTGGCTGCAGGTTGGTCTTCTCTATTAAATATAAATCTGATGGCAGCTTTGATAGGTTTAAAGCAAGGCTGGTGGCGAAGGGGTATACATAGACTGAGGGTATGGATTTTCATGAGACTTTTTCACTGTGGCCAAGCTCAGTTTTGTCAGGATTCTTCTTTCCTTAGCTGTGAATATGAATTGGCCTCTTTAACAACTCGATGTCAAAAATGTTTTCCTACATGGTGACCTACATGAGGAGATATTTATGCAGCAACCACCTGGGTATGTTGCTAAAGGGGAGCACCATAAGGTCTGTCTTCTTAAAAAGTCCATTTATTGCCTAAAACAATCACTTATGGCTTGGTTTGATAAATTCAGCAGTCTTCTCCTACAGGCAGGCTTTAATAGAACAGTCTCTGATTATTCTTTATTTGTGAAATCTTCATTTCGGGGTCTGGTACTTTTGATAGTGTATGTAGATGATATTGTCATTTCTGGAAGTGATGCTACAGGTACATATGAGACCAAGTGATGGCTACACTCTCAGCTCCATATTAAAGACCTAGGTGAACTGCAATACTTCTTCGGAATTGTTGTATCCAGGAATAAACATAGACTGCTTTTAAGTCAAGAAAAGTATGTGAAGGACCTACTTTCAGAAACTGATTGTGGAACATAAAGGGAGCTGCCACACCTCTTGAATTATCCATCAAACTCGAGTCTCGTGTTGGAGAGAAGATGAAGGACCAAGGGTACTACAGAAGAACAGTTGGCAAGCTCATCTACCTAAATGTTACCCAAACTAACATAGCTTTTGCAGTGAGTGTGGTCAGTCAGTTCATGCAGGAGCCTCGGATACCACACTGAAATGCTGTGTTACAAATACTCAAACACTTGAATTGTCACCATAACAAAGGTTTATTCTATAGAAAAAGGAGGAAATCTGCTGGATATTTAGTGTTTTGTTGATGCAGATTGGGCAGGAAGTGTGTATGATCGAAGATCAACAAGTGGCTACTGTATTATTACCTTAGAGGGAAACATGGTCATTTGGGCAAGTAAGAAACAAGCAGTTGTGGCTTGATCAAGTGCTGAAGCTGAGTATCAAGCAGTGGCTAAAGCTACTACAGAATTGCTTGATGAGCTAGGGTTTCAGATTTCTAAACCTATGACTTTATGGTGTGACAACAAAGCTGCAATTCACATTGCCACAAATCCTGTGTTCCAAGAGAGCCAAACACATAGAGATAGGCTGTCACTATGTGCAAGATAAAGTGAAGGAAAAGATTATTTGTTTGAAACATATCAGCCCTAAAGTCCAGATTGCAGACATCGCACCAAGGCACTATCTAGGGCCGGACACAATGATCTACAATCCAAGCTCAGCTAAGTCAATTGTCCTGAGCTTGAGCGGGAGTGTTGATGTGTGATAGTTAGATAAGTCTGGTTTGTGTAAGTTTGATTGTTGAAATGTTTGTTAAGTTGTTCTGATTCTGTTAAGATCTTATCTTAGCATGTTAGTTGAGTTGTTTAGCTGTTGCAAATTGTATCTTCTTAGTTGTATCCATCCTGTCTCAATGTATATATAGAATAGAAGGACTACGGTGTCAAGACATGAAGAATACACCGTACCTGTTTTTTCTTTCAATTCTTTTTGCTCATACTTTCTACACACATAATAACAATACATGACAAAAAGAGCATAAAAGGTCCAATGACCGCTTCCTTTCAGAAGTAGATATATAAAGTAAAGTATGTCAAGTATGTACTTTACCTTCTCACTCTCAATTTGTTTCTTTAGTTGAGAAAGTTCCAATTCTTTCTGATGCTAAGCATGTAAAATGTAATCAAACTGTGCATCAGATACTAAAAAAGTAACATTGAAGATCATAATTTTTATAAAATGACAAAAAAAAGGTCATACCAGCATCTCCTTTAGATGTTGAACTTCTATATGATTCACTTGGTTGCTTTCCTGCCATACAGCACATGAATCTCCTTATAAAGCAAATGACAGATAACTTCTTAATTATTAATGGAGGATTATTCAAAAAACAAACAGTGATTCAAAAATCAAAGAGACAAAAAATCCAAACTAAAAAAAAAACAGTCATAAAGAATGGATCAGATAACATGGAAGACGAAGAAAAAGAAGAATCAAGAATTGGCGGGAAGGGAGGTGGGGATGAGGAAGGGGAAGATTTATCTTAGAGGAGCAGCAGTCAATTGCCCACAACCCTCTTCGTCAAATGAGTGAACACTTCCAAGAAAGGGAAGGAGGTATCAGCCAGTGATCCAAGCTAGAAGAGTGAGGAACTCGCCAGGATTAAGTGGCAAAACTCTTGCTTATGGACTCAAGCAAGGAGTACCAGAAGCACTTCTCAGGCAGTGTTGGCCCATAGACAATGCATGATAGCAACTTGCTGGAGGATTCACCAACACATAAGGCAAGCCAAAGTAAGAGAAAGTGTGAACAAACCAGATTGAAATAAATGAAAAATTGTGGCTTGCACTATAGTAGAAAGCCTAGCAAAAATAAAGACGATGCATAACAGGAAAATAGTGTGTTATCAATGGTATTAAAAGGTAATTACAGTGGTAGCTTCAGAGAAAGAAGTACAAGGTTGGTCCAATAACTTTGATTGCCCATTTGATATGGAGAAAAGGTTAAAGCTGGGGGAAAGAACTTAAAGAGGATCAAGAAAAGCTAGAGTCTAGAATAACAAAAAATCAAAGTAATAGATAGCTTAAAATACAAGGATCCCAACATTCAATTCCGATAGCCAAATAATAATGATGCTTTACACTCTATCTATGGTTGTGAAGTTTTTAATACCAATGAATGCAACTTCGTAATATGTCTAGTAATTATAAAAGAAAATAAGAAGAAAATCCCTAATTTTCAATGAGCACAATAAATAACATGTTATTTTAATTTCACTAGAAATGGAGTTCTACCTTCAATAGCATTTCCAGAAATATGCTCCCCAGAGCCCATTGAAGCCCTCATATAAACACCACCGAAAAATATAGATGAAATGACTAGAGAAAAAGAAATCAAGATTGATGGTCACCTCAGGAGCAGAATCCCCAACATCAATGTAAGTTTGCTCCTCGTGTAACTTATAATTGTACCTGTAACCCAATGATTGTGCGGAAGTGTCAAACAACTGTTCAAAAAGCAGTAAATCAGGACATAAAATATAGAAAATTGCTTTTTAAGTTCTGAAGGACACTTATCATCTGTACTTTAGACTATATGTGATCATTTGAGGAGTTATTAATCTGAGATCTAAATTCTTAAGGTAAAGCCCTGTTATCAAGTGAAATACCTAGTTTTGAGGTGCATGACTCCAAGTTAGTCAACTAATTACTCACCTGATTCCCAACATGACTTGGTATGAAGACCTCAAATATGAAATACGCATCAAGATAATATGCAGATTCGACACCTGAAGCTGACCTGTCATGACTCAAATCGCCTTGTGTGGTAACCTGTTCAACTTTTATGGTAGAATTTGATTTGCCATTACTTCCACCAGAACTGGTAATAGCCTCATCAACCATCTTGTCATTGGCACCAATACGAGAATCTCCAATTGTATCAAGTGTATCATTACAAAAATCTGATATATTAGTTTCCGGAATTTTGACTCTTCCTAGAGAACAAAAACATAGATATTATCCACTAAAAGTAACTCAATAGCTTTTGCATCTTTGATGGTAAAAGAATGTTGAAACAAACACTTAGCCTAATAATTACCAATAAAAAGAAGTACCAACAATTTTGATAGAAAGCATGTGAAGTGAAGATGAAACTTGAGATCAATGTTCAGATGATTTCCATTCCCATTAGTTACATGAAAAAATATCAGATTCTCTTTCTCATATCATTAATTTTCCAGTGGCACACCTAAATCTTCTTACCTTCAAGGGCATCCAGTAATCCATTGTGAACAAAATTTGCAGCCTTCTCTTGCAAAGATAAACTATTTGAGGGTCCTTCTAAATTATCATCATGGCTGCCTATGTTCGTGGGTCTACCATTCTCACAGTCATTTCTTTCCATAAGAGAATCACATGAACCAAAACCATGTTGGACAGAATCAGCTGCTCCACTGTGCAAGCTCTCTGCTGTACCAATAACGAAAAAAAATCATAATCCATTTCCCCAAAAAATAGGCATGCTTCATGTGATGTTAATCTATTGCCTATATATATCATATCGCATGAAAATAATAACTTCCCATCTCTCTCTCTCTCCCAATTTATTGACGGATTACCTTCTATAACAGCAACTTCGATGGGCTCCAACACTGGCTTAGAGCATTCTATTATATTAACTTCACCTGCATCCTGCTTTAACAAATGTTCAGCTATTGATTTATAGCCTCTCCGTCTGACACGATTTGCAAGGTCTTTTCTGCTAACATTAAACAAAATAGTTCAATTGCATGGAATAATAACCCAAGATATCTGCATCATGTATGGACATCATCTATTGTTCAAATAGCTTGTAGGCGGAAGAAAGAATTTCCATAAACCCTTGCGCATCCTGCCTTCATTTTGATTAGCAGGGAATTAGAAAGTTGACAACTGTCCATAGCTTGAGTACGGCGCATATATCCATATAAATACTTAATACTAATCAAAGTTGTCCCAAGGCACAAGACAATCAATATTGCATCTCTAAATAATGCATATGACTCAAAAAGGAATAGTTGACAAAACAATTTGCAATCGGCTTAGAAGAGAATGCAAGAATCCAAATAGGAAAAACCTTCCATGCAGAGTAAATTCCTTCATTGAGGGAACACAGTCCTCTGGAAGCCCCACCTCTGAGATGAATTCACGAATGTCGTTGCAAAGATCCACAATGCTTTTGGCAGACTTCAATGCCTTTGATCTCTTTTGAACCCTGCCAGTTCAAAAACATTTATTTTAAAACAACTTGAAACATACATTATTTTAAATCATTTATTCTTCCAACAAACCAATTTATTATCGCCCACATTTCAGTAAAAAGGAAACACCTCAATAAAAATTATGATCTTCCACAGAAAATGCTCCCGACATGAAACAATTAAAAGATTTCGGCTCTAATTGACCTAGTCTTCTTCTTCTCCTTCCACCTTATCCCGAGGAAGAGTGGGTGACATGGATACTATTCTGTAGTTCTGCATGATCATAAACTATATTTTAGCTCAAATCATGGAAGTCCATATCATTCTAGATTGCCTACTATTACGAGTGAACCAACAATAGAGAATGGAGCCAATTTAGGAGGTAGTTAACGGTTATGCTGAATTGACGTTTTTGCCCCTTTTTGTTTAAGGAAGTGTATAAAGCATGATGAAGAGAGAAGAGGAGGGAGTTTTGTAATCTGATTTGGATATTCAATGAAAATTGAATTTCTCTACCCTCTTCCACAAGTCTAGGGTTCTTGCTCTACGAGCCGCCCGATTGATCAACTTCTAGATCAATTGGATCCCCATAGCTCCATTTTCCCAACTGCTGATCAAAGTATTAGCCACCATGGCTCTCAGAAAATCCAAGATGAACAACAAAGCTAAAGGAATTCTTCCTTTAGAAGGGACCTGTGACACCTCCACCCATGTTCTTTTCGGTCTGCCCCATTTTTACGCATTACAAAATTGTAGACCAAATCTTTTCACATTTGCAACCTTGAGTCTATGTTGTGTCCAAACCATCTTCAATGATGTTCACAGATCTCGAACTCAATTGGCGCCACTCCTAATTGTCCTTTTGTAAAACCAGTTGGTACCAGATCCATTAGTCTTCCACACATTCGTCATAACAGACTCATCTCTGCCACTTATAGTTCAGTATTTTTACTTTTATTTTCATTTATCACTCGCACCTCTACCTATCAAAGTCTTTCTAACCACGTTTACCACCACCACCACAAGATAAGGTACAATCTTCCAAAGAAAATTCTTTCCAACACCACACACGTCACATACATACACACGCAAACAAAAACAAAAATGAAACCCGTAACTAAGAAGGCAATGACCCAGTTTCTCTATCGAACACTAATCAAAAAAAAAAACCACTAAGATCACAAAATTTACTTTGTATAAAAAACGAAACAAAAAAAAGTACACCTCATGTTAAAAGCAGGTAATCAGGCACTTATTTCGCCATTCCTTCCAATTACTTCCACCATACATTAACTTTCAATTTTTTTTTTAAAAAAAGAAAGAGCACCTCAAGAATATGCATAATCATCCCATGCAAGTCGATACAATATCAACCACTAATCTAGCCGAAGTTAGAAGAACCAAAAAACGGGGACCTTTCTTTTCCGGAAGAGCATGAGATGACCAGACCACGGCCAGCACCGGGACGAAACGAGGAGGAGGAATGGCCGAACGCAGCGAAGAAGAAAGCCGGGAATTGAGTCAACGCCATCGAAATGGCGCCCACCGAAGAAGGGGAGAGCTCCTGTTGGGATGGTGGGCGTGGGGGAGGGGAGGTCGACGGTGAGGTTGATGGCCGGAGCTCCCTTCGGGAGTTTGAGACAAGGGAGATCGGAAGAGGGGAGATGCCGGGGAGTAGGCGGGACAGGTCACAGCGGTAGATACAGTGTGGGCCCCACAGTCTATTATTAGTCCAGAAAGAAAAAGAACACCGTTGGAAAATTTTTTAAAACAAATAAATAAATAAGCCTTCTGTCAAGGGCTTATTTATTTATATAAAATGATAAATTTATTATTTTTATTTATATTAATTGTCGAGTGGGTCTGCTCATAATTACTCTGCATACATTGTCAATGGGTTCATTGCAAATGACATTGTTGTGTCCTTGTCGTGACTTGAAAAGGAGAAAACAGGGGGTTTTTGATGAAAAAAAATTTTTAATATTACTGTGCGAGGGAAAAATCACATTTAATTATTAAAATAATTAAATTATTTAAAATATCCCTCGATAAATTAAAATAATTTTAACTAAAAAATTTGATGGCCGCACTCTGCCGCCTACACTTGGCCACAGTTGCACCATGGCCAAGGCCTAAATTTTTATTTTTATTTTTAAAGAGAAACAAAAAAATTACTTTATGGCCATCTATATTTTATTTTTAAATATTATATTTTATCACCCAATTGTACGTGATATATTGTTTCCGACATAGTTATAAAAATCGATTAATTTCACCTGAAATTAGCTGATTTAAATTAGATCGAAAAGATTATGATCCAAAATATATATATTAATTGGTCATGATAAAAACTGGTCCTTGAATCCGCAGATTTGAGCCTATTTTACCTAATTTGAACTGATTTTGGAGGGGCGCTAGGTGGGGTAGTGGGGATGAGCAACTAAGGCGGCAATGGTGATGATCGGGGTCGGGAGAAAGGCAATGACATGGAGCTACAACGATTAGAATCAGGCAATGGTGCCTTAGTTAAGGGGTCGCCTAAGTAGCGGCCTTTTGTTTATTTCAACGGTAGCACACGGCAACGGGGGGATGGAAAGATTTTTAGAATGAAATGGTGGCACAATAGTGGCAGAATCGCTTTGGGATGGCGTGTGAGTTCGTGGCCTTCTCCGCGTTATGGAGATTGGGCGGTGGGCAAAAGATAGGAGACAACTCAATGACGTGTTAAAAATGATTGACTGCATCGATCAGTAATGGTGTGATGGCCGAGGGAAATGTCGGTGACATAAATTGGGGCGGCGTGGAGGGTTTTGGAGGGGAGAGGGAAGGAGCATCGGGAGGGAAAATTGGTCGGTGGCAATATAGTAAATAAAAGTTGACTCTGACTCTGACTCGACTCTGACTCGACTCTGACTCGAGTCAAAAATAATAATTATCTCATAATAAATTTTAAAAAAAATCCAAAAAATAAGAAAAAATTTATAAAATATAATTACACTGCACTCAAATTGCCTTGTAACTCGTTTTAATGTGTTATATAACTTCGCATATTTTAACCGATTCAAATAAAAAAATTATTATTCAATTTTTCGATGAAATCCGATTCTATGGTCAGATTACGAGTATTACATGTTTACAGTTTTTAAATTTGGCATTATTTTAACGAATATTAAATATTTTGGCATGAAGTGCTGTTCAGGAGTCCACGCTCCACCGGCCCTTGAGTCACCACCGTCGACACCAGAAAGGAAAGCCAAAGCATCCCATGGTGATGGCGATCACCATCCCCACCCGCAACCTCTTCATCGACGGGCAATGGCGCTCCCCCTCTCAACCGTCGCATCCCCGTCATCAACCCCGCCACCGAGCAGATCATCGGTTCCTCCTCCACTTTCTCCTCTTCTTCTTCTTATTTTTTTGGTTTTGTTTTCGGGGGCGGCAAATATATTTATCGGTTTCGAAGATGATGAGGTTCGTGGCGAACAGGGGACATACCGGCCGCGGCCGCCGGCGATGTGGAGCTCGCCGTCGCCGCCGCCCGCCGGGCATTTGCCGAGGACGGCGGCAGTTACTGGTCTCGCGCTCCCGGGGCTTACCGCGCTGGTTTCCTCCGCGCTATTGCTTCCAAGGTCTGTTCTTTTTTCGCAATGCTCTATCTTCGCATCTGCTTGTCGGCATCTATGTTTGTTCGGAGTGTGCTTGGAAGAATATCTTTGTACATGGTAAAAAACTTGCTTGCCATTTTTATTGTGTGTTAGTCATCAGTCCGGATCTTATTAGATGTGTGTGGTATAACTTTTACATTTATGAGAGAGATTGAGTTTGTGTTTATTGGTATAAACTGTGTAGGCTTCCAATTTAGTGGTCTGTCTTTCTTTAATTTTTTTTTTTTTGCAAAAATGTAACCTGTCTGCATTTATTGAATTCGGAAGTGGAGAAGGGGTTATAGCTTCTTTCCCTTCCCTTCAGCATGTTGTCCACAGAGTCGATGCTCAGTTCTGATATGACGGACTAAAAAAGTACACCATGGAGCACGGTCTTGAATTTTACGGGTTGATATATTTATTACAGAAAGGGCAAAGGGGTAGTGGCATGCAATCCAACGAAAATCTTCTGTTTTGCTCTTTACTGACTTAACACTAGTGCTAGCCCTCTTGTTCATATCTTTAATGAAACTTCGTTGTGATAATCAACGAAGGAGTGTGTGAGCTGGGTATACATTTCTGCTTAAATTTGACTGTTCGTGTCTCTTCATTATTTGCCACTAAAATATTTAAAAATGACTGATTACATGTCTGATCACCCAATTTGCCATTTTAATCACCACTTTGTTGCATTACTTTAACTTTTTTATTATCTGATTTTGATAAAGATATTGGAGAAGAAAACTGAACTAGCACTACTGGAAACGGCTGATTGTGGAAAACCATTGGATGAAGCAATTTGGGACATGGTATGCACATATTTTCTCTTGACAATTTGTAGTCCATGTGTGACTAGATGAATTTTATCGGTTTTCAATATGTGGATACCATAATCACTAGAAAAGATAGCAGCAAACAAAAATGACAATAGTTAAGCCTTTCAAATTTTACAGTCGTGGTTATTGTTGCTGCTTGGTTGCAACTATTTTACAGGAAGATGTCGCCGGCTGTTTTGAATACTATGCAGATATTGCAAAAGATTTGGATAAGAAGCAAAAGGTCCCTGTGGCTCTTCCCATGGAAACATTCAAGTCTCATGTACTCAAAGAACCTGTAGGAGTAGTTGGTCTAATTACTCCTTGGTATGTACCATATTTTTATTTCCATGCTTCTTATTCCTCCATGTCCTCTTTGAAAGATTCAATCTGCAATAGATGTTTGTGCTATGCAATTCCTAGTTCCAGAATGCATTTTGTTCTATCCTTGTCATTATTTTTTTACCATGAATAATATTGTTGATTTATGTTTACAACTTCAGGAGTCTATCCATTTCTTTATATCACTTATATGACACTAATACAGGTAATCTGCTGTTTCCACAGCTTCAACACATGTAAAAACATAAGTTGCATTTCATGGCCCACTATATTATTACATGGTGCAGAGCATGTTCTCTTGTTAATTGTGGATCTGCTAATATGGAATATGTTTTAGTTCTGTGGTTAACTGCTTGCAGAGAGACATATTGCATGCCACAAACAGTCAGCTAAGTAGGCTGCCTATTATTAAAATATGGCTCTCTCTATCTGCTATCATGCTGCAATTTAGGCCCTGTGATGCTTACCAAATTTGGACCTTATGTGTCTTGTAACACTACATGTTTTATCCTTTGATTTTGTTTTTAAGAATTGTCATGGTTGGTGACCGGACAAATTAAAGTTAGATGGCATGACATCAATTTGGGCTTTACTGAATAAGCTATAATATCTGTTGAATTGGCTGAATCATGCATATTTCCACATGTATACGTTCCTTTTGCATTTGCAGTGCCCCTTCTTGAACTTTTTCGGCCTTTATCATCGTTGAAGAAAGGCCTCCATCTTCTCAACCAATCAACCTATTACTCCCTTGTTTTTCAATTGTCAATGTTTTAGCGCATCAAAGTGATTTTGGTTATCTTTTCCACTGTCTTGATTATTTTTATTTTGTTGTTTTTACACTCTATGCATAAGCTTTTTAACATGCACTGTTTTTGGTTTTGTATTTGCTTTTCATAAAAAAGTGATAGAATAATGTGGACATGTATAAAGGACTAATGAGCTGTTTGGTATTCTTTGTATGTAGGAACTATCCTCTTCTAATGGCCTCATGGAAGGTTGCTCCAGCCTTGGCCGCTGGTTGTACAACAATATTGAAGCCTTCTGAGCTGGCATCTGTGTATGTGTTTAACTGATTTTACATTATGCTTTGTACGTCACTTTGATCTTTTTCTTATTTACCTGTCACTGGATTTTCATTGTTTAGCACTTGTTTGGAGTTAGCTGACATATGTCGAGAAGTTGGTCTTCCTCCTGGAGTATTGAATGTTGTGACAGGTTTAGGTCGGGAGGCTGGGGCTTCCTTGGCATCCCATCCTCTGGTTGACAAGGTAAGTATTCCCATGTATTTTGTTTCTATGTAGCAAAATTAGGTACTTACATAAGCCGCAAACATAGATATGAAAGCTTATTTTAATTTTTTAAATATTTGTTTCTAAGATTGCGTTTACTGGAAGCTCTGCAACTGGTAGCACAATCATGAGCAATGCAGCTCGAAATATTAAGGTAATTTTAACTGTCTTTAGTTTACAGCAGAGTATTTCTCTGTTCTGTAGTGCATAATTTTGGCTTTTGACTGGCAGCCTGTAACAATGGAACTTGGTGGAAAAAGTCCTATTATTGTTTTTGAGGATGTTGATCTTGATAAGGGTAAGAAATAGAGACCTAAAATTATACTTGCATTGGTACTTCTAATTGTAATATGTGAGGAAACACAAAAATGTATCGAGCTATAGATAGACAAAATGAGAATTCTTTTTATCATCATTGATTCTTTATAACAGCTGCTGAATGGACTCTCTTTGGCTGCTTTTGGACAAATGGCCAAATTTGCAGTGCAACATCTCGTCTTCTTATCCATGTAAGTGTTGCTAAACTAAAATATCTAATATGGTAACTATCAAAATATTGGTGTCACACTAAAGTTTGCTTAATCTGATAGACAGCACAAGAAAGACCTTGCTGACTTATGGATAGAAGTATAGTGGCAGAAGTTTTTAGAATCCCATATGTGCACGTTTAACCTTATTGTTTGGATGCATTTTTGCATGTCTTGCTCATACTCCTACTGTTAATTGTCAGACAGTTTTCTTTTTGTCTTGTCGAGTTTCTGTTGCATCTTTCTGTTACTTGGTCGCGGGAGACATTTCTAACTAACAGCATTGGATGACATGATGTCGTTCAATTATTTAAAAGGTTTGTCTGTTAGTAGTAGTAGTTATTCGCAACCATTTGTAGTGCATTTATGTAACTCAAGTTTGTCTATAATATTGAAGGAAAGCATAGCCAGAGAGTTTCTTGAGAAACTAGTTAAGTGGGCAAAAAGCATCAAGGTGTCAGATCCATTTGAAGAAGGATGCAGGCTTGGACCAGTCATCAGTCAAGCGCAGGTGCTACTTTTCTTTATTGGTCACAAAGTATTTGTGAATTGAAATTTTAAATATGTGAATATCATATGCCTATTTTGGCACTTACGGTGACCACTTTGAGTTTCTATAAATGTATAGAGCTTGCCTCTTGTTGTTTTTTTGAAAAAGAGTCGAATCTTTTCATTTTATCAGCACGAGAAGATATGCAAATTTATTTCAACTGCCAAAGCTGAAGGGGCCACTGTCCTTTGTGGAGGGGGCCGTCCTCAGGTTTGTAGTTTTTTGTGTAAAATTTTCAACTTTTCCACGTATATAAGCTGCTAATTGAAAAGATTCTGTTTGTGATTTTCAGCATTTGAATAAAGGATTCTATGTAGAACCCACAATTGTATCTGACATTACAACCACGATGGAAATTTGGAAGGAAGAGGTGTTCGGGCCTGTTTTATGTGTTAAAACGTTCAGAAATGAGAAAGAAGCAATTAAACTTGCAAATGACACTTGGTAAGAAGAAAATTTCAAGTCAGTTTTTTCTTTGATTTGATCTTTAGTTTGATCAAGCAGGGGAGTTAACTTTTTCTTTGCACAGTTATGGTTTAGCTGGTGCTGTAATTTCCAAGGATCTGGACCGTTGTGACCGTGTATCAAAGGTACTTGTGGGTTATTAAAGAATCTGTTGTTATATGCTGGACAATTTAGAATTCAATGTTGTGTTCATGGCGACTGAACTGTAGTTGTAAACTGTGGACCACAGTTCGATTAAAAAGGAGAAAAATAAATCTACAGTATTCTGCATGTTTTTCCATGGGTGCAATAAGTACGAAATATCAAAATGTGACCTGTTGAGGGAATTTTGTTACTTTGCTGATGACCTTACTCTAATGGCTGGAAAGCTGTGTTGCAATGTTTTGCTCGCTATTGTTGATGAATGGCCAAATGTATCTCCCACTGATGGAGTCCTCTGTTTAACAGGCTCTACAAACTGGGATTGTCTGGATAAACTGCTCTCAGCCTTGTTTCTGTCAAGCGCCATGGGGAGGAAATAAACGCAGCGGGTTTGGTCGTGAGCTTGGCGAATGGTGAGAGTGCTCCAATGATTTAGTATCTAATGTGAGTTTAGTCCCGCTGATGCTTACCAGTATTTTCCTCCTCTTGTTTGTTATTTTAGGGGGCTTGACAATTACTTGACTGTCAAACAAGTGACGGAGTACACTTCTGGCGAACCGTGGGGTTGGTATCCACCTCCATCAAAGTTGTAATGTGCCATTTCTTCCTTCTTACTTCGTACGTGGATAATATTGTGTCCGGATGAAATAAATTAATTCCCTATTTCTGCTATTCCTCTGTTTGAAGAAATTTACTTTTCCAACCAGTCGTCTTAAAATGTTCTATCAATTATGTATTGACTCTTCGTGCCATCTTCCTCTAAAATGCTGTATGTGTTGCACTTATTATTGTGATCATTTTTACGACTTCCTCACAAACTTATTATCATCATACATAAAACTATTTGAGGAAGATGATCCTGGGGAGGGAGACTACACTTCCCATGGTAGAAAATAAGCAGACTAGTCGAAGGAGGCTTGTTGTTAACTACAGACAAGTCATAGGTTGTCGTTGCCATTAAGGGTTCCAAGCAGCGAGGTCACGGAATGCTCGAAGATATTTATCATTATTATTTATTATTAATGACTGTTTATTTCTTTCCTGACCCAATGTTATTGCCGATTTTTTACCATTTTGATTGCCAACAAATGGTTAATAATTGATAAATTTTGATTTAAAGTCGTAATTCTTGTGGCAACCATTATGATCACATATTAAATACCATTTGCAGCCCAAGCCGTACATTCTTAGTGAACTTATATAATGAGAATGGGAAGAGGAAAGAAACCATTTCAGACATCGAAATGAAACAGAGGTGTCCGATTGCTCTGTTGGGGGCATGCAACTCATGCAGACATGCTCTCCAAATCCATGCACACTTCATCCTCTCCGGCCTCCATCACCACACCTTCCTCCTCAGCCGACTCCTTTCCTTCGCCCTCTCCCCCTCCGGTTCACTGCCCCACTCCCGCCTCATCTACTCCCACATCGACCGCCCCAACCTCTTCATCTACAACACCATGATCCGGGCTGACTCCCGCAGTAGTTCCCCCGAGCTGTCCATGCTGCTTCACAAGCAGATGATCGATGGCGGCGTCGCTTTGGTCTCTCCCAACAAGTTCACGTTCCCGTTTGTCGTCAATGGTTGTGCTAGAATGCCGAGTATGGATGGCGGGCTGCATGTGCATGCCCATGTCGTGAAGTTTGGCCTGTCTTCGGACGTTTTTGTGGGCAATTTTCTCGTTTATTGTTACTGCGCTTTTGGCGATGTTGGTCTTGCTCGGCGGGTGTTCGCTGTTGGATGGTACGTGTGAGCCGGATGTGGTCTCGTTCAATGCGCCAATGCCGACCTGTTGAAGCATTGGAGCTCTTTCGGAAGATGCGAGGTCTGGGTGATAATCTGAATCCGGATGGGTTTACGATGGTGGCACTGTTAACTGCCTGTTCGGCGAGTAAAGATTCCATCATGGGGAAGTTGGTACATCTTTTTATGTACATGGGGATATTGTTATTACTGGCGTGGTGAAAGCTGCTCTTTTGGATCTGTATGTCAAGTGTGGTCCGGTGTTCCAAGGATATGGGGGATGATAAAAGTTCTGCTGCTTGGAGCTCGATGATCACGGGGCATGTCAGGTGTGGAGAGATGGAGAAAGCTCGGAGGCTTTTCAATGACATGCCCGAGAAGGGTGTGGTTTCTTGGACGGTTATGATAAGCGCTTGTGCTCGAACTGGGCGGTACAGTGAAGCATTGGAGATCTATAGAGAAATGGAGACTGCGGGTATAGAGCCGAATGCAATGACCATGTCTTCGGTTCTGTCTGCCATTGCTCAATTGGGTGCTCTAGATTTTGGGAAGCAAGTTCATGAGCGTATCGAAAAGGGATGTTTCGGCGACAATTGTTTCTTATACACAGCTGTAGTGGACATTTATGCGAAGTCTGGAAGCATAGAAAATGCACTTGAGGTATTCAATGCGGTTCCTGAGGACTTGAAAAGTGTCTCCCTCTTTAACTCTATTATCTCAGGTCTTGCCAAGCATAGCCTGGCCGAGCAAGCATTGGAAGTGTTTGGCCATATGAGGCTTCTTGGTCTGAGACCAGACAAGATTCCATTTGTCAGAATTAAGTGCCTGTAGCCATGGAAGCTTTGTTATTGATGGCAAGAAAGTATTTAATTCAATGATAAGAGGAATTCGGGCTTGAGCCAGAGATTGAACATTACTGTTACATGTTGATCTTTTTGGTCGATGTGGATTTTTACATGAAGCTTATGACTTCGTTACAAAAATGCCAATTAGGACAAGTTCTGCAATTTGGGGAGCTTTGTTAAGTGCTTGTAGAATCCACGAGAATGTTGAGATAGGTATGCTTGTGGGTCAAACAATCATTGAAGTTGAACCTAAACAGGGAGGTTCCTATGTCCAAGTGTCAAGCATGTATACCATTGCTAGACAGTGGGAAGAGGCCCAGTCATTGAGAAGGCAAATGGATGCTATTGGCATCCACAAGCCAGCTGGATGGAGCTCTGTAGAGGTGAATGGATCTTTGCATCAATTCTTGGCAGGTGCTCTGATCAGCTGTGAAAGAAAAGAGATTAGTCTGATGCTTGCAGAAATGTCAGGCAGATTAAAATCAGTAAACCATATCTCTGATACAACACAGGTTTCCTATGCCATTGATGATGAGGAGGAGATTGTTGTTTCTAGGTGTAGCGAAATATTGACCTTTGCCTTTGCATTAGTTCACCTTTCAAATGGTGAAACAATCCGAATTATGAAAAATCTCCGTGTTTGTCGAGACTGTCACATCTTTTAAGATCTTTTCCAAGAGTTTTGCAAGGGAAATTGTGGTCGGGGATCGAATTAGATTTCATCATTTCAATGATGGACTCTGTTCTTGTGGAGACTTCTGGTGGCACAGTTTTGGTATTCCATCTCATAGCCTTTAAATTGATACTAAGCAAATGCTCATTTTCCCAATGATGGCAATGTGGTTGGTTTTAACATGTCAAATGACTTGCGAAGTTGGTCAGGATTCTGCTTCAGGCACAGTAAGCTATTTGACAATGTTCCATTTCATTGCATTCGTTGGATATTGCTATTTGATGCTACTTCATATCTGATTCCTATGAGCTGGGTAACCTTTAATCCAAAAGGTCTAGGTCGTGCTTGTGAAGAATCTCTCAAGAATGTTAGCCATTTCTACGAAAGATGGGGCAAAGCAGGAACATGAATGGATGATTGGATTGTGAGTCTCCACAATGCCTCACTTGCAGTCTCAAGTATCAGATTGCTGAGGATTATTCCTTCCTGGTGCTTCTTTCAGTTTTGATAGCTTAATATACACTGACTTATTAGAGGGAGCTCAGATTAAAGTGGAATAACAATGTCAATGATCCAGATCAACTTAAGGAGAGCTCGACTATGATCATGGTGAGTTGAGAACATGATAAGAGAAAAACGAAGAATCATATCTTACATGTGTTTGGATTGAGAGAGAAAAAGGAAAATACATGTCACTTTTCATTTGTTGTATTTCCTTGCAAATTTTGCGGGGTTATTATTTGTGAAGGGATTTTTCATTGGGTCTATTTTATGGAAATCTATTTTTTATCTTAATTCATTTTCTTTTGATCTAAATGCTCTAAAATTTCCAAAAATACATTTTTTCTCTCTTAAAATATATCTAAAAAGGGGGAATTGTGAGTGATTTTAACCCTAAAAAAGATGTATTTTCTCATATCTTCGCGGTAGAAATTGCTAGCATCTAAGGTTTCATATTCTAATTTGTGAAGAGAAGCTTGATTTGGAAAATGTCGTAAATCTAAAAGTTATAGGAAAAATCGTTATGTTAATTTGATTTTACCGAGAAACCATGTTAAATTTTTCTACCAATCGGGCACATATGTTTTAGTTCACATTGATTGATATTAACATATTACAACAGGCAATCATACATCTTAACACCCTTAAATATGTATACGATGAATTTTCAAATCAAAGACAGATGCAACGCTAGAAAAAAATAGCGTATGCATGAATCGTGAGTGTTCCACGGGCTATAGAGTTTCTCTAACCATGCACTAATCATCAATTGAAATAAATTAGCTTATCACGCCTTACAGATTACCTAGAGTTAGGGCTGTGAGCATTTGGCATTCGGCTCGACTCGAAACTCGACATTTAAATGCTCGACTTCGAACTCGAATCTTTCGAGCCGAGTTTGAGTAAGGTAGTGTTCGACTCGGCTCGAATCAGTTATAATTCAAATTCAACTCGAAATCAACCTGTAGCTCGAGTTCGAACTCAAATTATTTAACCCGAGTTTGAGCAAGGTAGTGTTCGACTCGGCTCGAATCAGTTATAATTCAAACTCGACTCGAAATCAACCTGTAGCTCGAGCTCGAACTCGAATCCTTTGACCCGAGTTTGAGCAAAGTAGTGTTCGACTCGGCTCGACTCGATTATAATTCGAACTCGACTCGAAATCGACTTGTAGCTCGATTCAAACTCGGCTCGATAAAATAAAATAATATAATAATATAGTCTTTCTATAAATATATATATATATATATTAATAAGTTTAATTGTAACTAGTTATATTTATTTATATACAATATAATAACAAAGTAGTGAGATAACTTAAATGGTAGGTATTCAAGTTGACCTCCCGGAGGAGGTTGTGGGTTCAATCCACGTTGTCTTTATTTCATAGTCACTGGAGGTTATGCTCTTTTAATAGCCCTACTAGAGTAACAATGTAATATTTAAAAAATCACACAAACCAACGTCGACCCACAAGCTTATTAACTTCTACATTAGCAATAATTTCCAATAATCTGATGACTGTAGTTAAATCATAAATGACCTCTAACAAAATTAAGATGCATCTACTTTGGGCATTTTTTGTGCAAAATAAGTCTGCACTGATAAACATGATCTCCATCCAACAAGGCCTTCTCATATTACTATTTCGATTGAAAACAAACAATAGCAAGTCTAGGAGAGTCGTTAAAGATAAAAAAACACATCATACTCTTGCATAGGACTATAGCAACGTGTAATATGATGTTTTGGACAAGCATTTGTAAAGTTGGTGTGTTTTTCTCAATTCTAAATGGAAAGATTAGATATGAAGGTGGTATGAATAATGTAATGGTAGTTATGTTAGTTAGTGGGGGAAGGGTAAAATAGTAATAACACATGTTTGAATGGTATAAAAGGAGGGAAGATGGTCGGATCAGATATGATTTTGAAAATCTGTGAATTGATTTTGTTCCTTTGAGAAGAGGCCGTTGCTAGTTCTTCTTCTTCCATTCTCCATCTCCAAACCCTCATTCACTCTCGAATTTCCCTTGTTCTACTTTGTTTTGATCAGGCTATGGCTCCACCAAAATAGCATAACAAGCAGGGAAAAGGGAAAGATCTGATCCTCAGTCCTATTGAGTCAGATCACATTAGATTAGTATCAGAGCAGGACGAGGGAGGAGGAGATTCTTCACCGAGAGCCACTGAAATGGCGGAAATGAGGAAAGTTCAATCTTAACTCTTATCTGTTTTTTCTGGAAGCACTGCAAAATTTGATTTGTTACTAAGCTCTAGGAATGATATTGAGAATAAACCTGTTACTGGAACAAAAGATCATGCTGAGGTGAATACTCCTAGAATGTTTATTGACAGAGTTGTTGCAGATAAGGATAAAATGCAGGTTTGATCACCACTTCAACAAATTAATGAGAAGCAGTGGAATAATATGAATAGAACTGTGAATGATTGTGTTGGTCCGAATGTGCAAGATGATTGTTTGAAAAGATCTAAAATGTCTTTTTCTTAAGTATGATGGTACTAAAGATCCCATACCTTGGTTTAGCAGATGTGAGAAATATTTCAAATTGCACAAGATCAAAGAACATCTTAAGGTGGACTTGGCCAGCTTTCACATGGAAAATGATGCACAAATTTGGTTTGACATGTTCCAAGAGCGACAAGTGGAGTTCGATTGGAATTAGCTTAAAGAAGCAATGAATTTATAGTTTGGTCCTATAGAGTATGATGATTTCTATGAGGATTTAACAAGATTGAAGCAGGACACATCAGTGAGGGAATATAGTCTTACATTTAACAGATTAGCTACCAGAGCTGGAAGCATGACTGAAAAGCAAAAATTAGCAGTTATACTTGTGGACTTAAGGATAAGTTACGCATAGAAGTGAAATCTCAGAAGCTGACATCACTGTTAGATGCTCAGGGATTAGCTAAATATTTTGAGCACAAGTTTGTTAGAGATAACAAATACTTGGGAAGAGTGGCGAGATGGAGTAGTGATAACAGTTCAATGGTGAGCAGAAAAGTGAAGCATCTACAAGTAATAATGGTGAAAATGTAGTTAGTAAAAGCAACTACAATGACGTTTCAGGACAAAGGAAGTTCACTGTAAAACAACTACAAGAAAGGAAGGAATTAGGACTTTGCTTCAAGTGTGATGAGAAGTATATTGTTGGACACAAGTGTAAAAAATTATTTTGGATTGAAGTGGTACTAGATGAAGAGTTTTTAGAGGAAGAAGCTAGTGGTGATGAGAATTCTGAAGCTGTAGATAACTTTGCAGTGCCGGCTATATCTTTGAATGCCTTGACTGGAATGTCTACTTTGAACACAATGAGGATGCTTGGACAAATAGGAGGACAACAAGTTATTGTTCTCATTGATTCGGGAAGTTCCCATAACTTCTTGAATAAAAAGGTGGTGCAAAAATTAAGGATACCAGTTTAGAGTAAAGGCAACTTGAAGGTGCAAGTTGCAAATGGTGATCACATGAGTTGTGTGGGGAAATGTGTAGGAATTACATTGGATCTACCAAAATACAAGATAGTGTCTGATTTTTGTGCTACAAC
This sequence comes from Piper betle, assembly GCA_033002965.1. NCBI lineage: Eukaryota > Viridiplantae > Streptophyta > Magnoliopsida > Piperales > Piperaceae > Piper > Piper betle. The sequence goes on along the minus strand of JAURVB010000111.1, from coordinate 969 downwards.
CGGAAGAATTTGATGTGGTGTTGGGAATATAATGGTTGAGAAACATTAGGATCCATTGTTTGGAATTTTGAATCTTTAAAAATGTCTTTCAATGATAACCAAGAAATTATTGAATTACAAGGATTGGACATTCCCAAGCCAGCTCTGTGATAAGAAGTAAATTACATGTTATCTAAAGAAAAAGAAGCATGGATTAGTCATGAGTTTGCAATTGAATGAAACTCCTAAGTCAGTGCAACAAGAGAGTGTATGCACAGCAGTCACAATTGAATTAGTTGAGCAAGATTTTGATTAAATTTAATTCTGTATTTCAGATACTTACGAAGCTGCCTCAAAAAGAGTTCAAGATCATCGAATTACTTTGAAGAAATGGACATAGCCAGTAGCTGTGAAACCCTATAGGCATCCCTATTTTCAGAAAAATGAACTGGAAAAGCTGGTTAGGGATCTATTGGCAATGAGAGTCATTCAGGCTACATCAAGTCCTTATTCTTCACATGTGCTGTTAGTTAAGAAAAAGATGGCAGTTAGAGAATGTGCATTGATTATAGAGCTTGGAACAAAGTTACAGTAAAGGATAAATTTTCAATTCCCAACATAGATGAACTGCTTGATGAGTTACACAGTTCTTCCTATTTTTCAAAGTTGGATCTAAGATCAAGATATCATCAAATAAGAATGCATGAGGAAGATGTGCACAAAACTACATTTTGAATACACCAAGGTCATTATGAGTTTAAGGTGATGCCTTTCGCCTTGTCCAATGCGCCTTCCACTTTTCAAGCAGTGATGAATAGAGGTATTTGCTGATTACCTCAAGAAATTCATTTTAGTTTCCTTTGATGATATTCTCATATATAGTAATTCTTGGGAGGATCATTTGGAATACATTAAGCAAGCTTTTGGATAAGTTGTTAGTTCATGAATTGTATGCAAGGAAGGAAAAGTGTCATTTTGGTATGAGGAAGA
>JAURVB010000110.1:0-71108 GCA_033002965.1 Piper betle | reverse complement strand
GAGGGTGGCCACGGCCGATGACATTGGTCTTTTGGAGTGGGGGAGAGTGTACCTTGACAGGCGTTGTGCTTCTCGACATTGCCTTTGTAATCATGGTTTGTTCTCTTGTTTTCTTCCTTTTCGCTTAAGACTTTGCTTTGAGATTGGTCGTTAATAGAATGTTGTGTTGCTTCTAGCTAGTAGTGGTGGTTGATTATTTTCAATTAATAGTGGCACTAGATTGGCAATCATATGGTTGATTTGGAATGGAAATCAATTTTGAAGTGTTATTAAGATTGGTAGGACTTTGCTGGATGCCTGGCACTTGTTTGTTGGATTGCCAAAGAAGTGAATGCTGCAAATCCTATGAATAATCAACTTTCGTGTTACTATATGGCTTCTGTGCTTCAGCATCCCCTTTTACTCTTTGATGAATTTTCTCTTCAACATTCTGATTTATTTGTCGAAATCTTTCAGCTGATTGAGACTTCCACTGGCCTGGCAGAAGTATATTAGCTTGTCATCTTGAAGAGAATTTATTAGAAGTATTTTGGGATTCAACATATTGTTGACAATGATGCATGATTTGTTGCAGCTGCATTTGGTTTGGGACCGGTGGAAATGGAGAATGGAACTCCTGAAGGTTGGATTTAAGAAGCCGTGCGCCTTTAGTTTGATTTTCCAGACTGGCATTCTGCATCTGGAATTTGTTCTGCAGCTTGGTAATTTGACATTGCTCGGGCATATGAGATTGAAGAGAATTTCTACTGGATTCAATCCCATAATCAGTCATATCCTGACTATCAACTGGGGACAGCAGCTGTGATTGTCCCGGCGTATTGTAGTTTTTCACAAGCAAGGGATGCTGCTGATTATGTTGCTTTTGAGTTTGATGTTGCATAAATTGTGAGTATGGTTGCTGCTGAATTTTCTGTTCTTGAGACTGCATCTGTTCCTGGGATTGTTGATGGTGGGAATGTGTTCACAATTCGATGTCTTGATATCTTTTACTTTCGTGTTACTCTTTGCTAGAGATGTTCACAAGCTGGCCCTGTAAATGCAGTTCTAGCCCCCACCCAGACCGTCTCCCTGTAAATGCAAGCTGGCGAGCAGAGCACGAAGTTGTAGCAGGATCGGGGAAGGCTAGCTCGCCAATAATTGATGCACATCTCTTACCAGATAGAACTATGCTTGCTTATGTTATGGATGACGAACTGTATATCCGAAGTTTGTTGCATGGTGAATCGGAATTGGTCACACCTGGAGCTAAAAAATTCCAAGGTAAGAACATTATCAAACTTCTTATTCCTTTGAATGTACCGTCTTCTTGAAGTTTCTGCTTTGCAGTTTGTTCCGCAACTAGACAATGTAAAGGTAATTCTATGATGTAAATGCATGACACTAGACAAAATTGTCGGTATCTTTAACTTAGCATGCCATTGTGTTTAGACTATTTTGCATGCCATAACCTATACCAATGTCTTTTGATTTTGAACTGCGTAATGCTGAAAAATTTCTCGACTGTAGTGTATTTTTCAGGTCTAATCTATGTTGTCTTTTTCTTTCAGACTTATGGCCTTGCTATATAGACAAAATTGTTAGTATCTTTCAGACTTTTTTCTAATCTGTGTTGTCTTTTTTTCTTTCTAGTCTGTGTTATCATCCTGTATAGAATTTCGCTAGATCAGTAATTGGGATATGATACTCTGGTGTATATGCGTGAATGCGTGCATGCTTTCGGACAATTCTAAACTAAACTCGATCCTCCCAATTTGTGCTAAATCGAATCCCTGGAGCTGCTTTCACAACCTGAGAAGAAAAGTGTTGATAAATTGAATCTCAATATGTTTTTCATTATATTAAATTGTTAGGGATCTTTAGTTCAAAATTGGCAGAACACTCAAGAAATGCTTGAGGGATGATGGTTCGAATCCATCAAGATCCTACTTAGTTAATATTTGATAAAAATTTGAGACGTTGTAATTATGTAAAAAAATAAAAAATTGTATGATTTATCATGGTTGTGTTCAAAGTAACATTTATATGATATTAAAAATAATATAAATAGACAAAAATATATCATCGTTATTCAATAACATTACAGAAGATTACAATCTACAAAATGCACAAAAAATACAATGACAATGTTTCCCAGCATTTATAACCATACATTATATAAGCCCACAAAATTTTATTGCATGGACTCATTGTTACAATTGCTATGAATATTTTTACATGTTGTAGAATAATGACCTCTCTCATTACAAAGACTACACATCCGTTTTTTGTTTGAGCTTGAGTATCTTCGTATCCAGCCTTCAATCTTTGACTATTCTTGGGACGACCTTTAGTACGCAACTGAGAGGGGTCATGTACTATTATATGGGGAATATGCTCCATTGAAGTTGTAACTTGTCTCTCAACAAACTCGTTACTTGTTTGTACTCTCAATGAAGATGAACTCCCAATTGCATCAAGCTTTTCAACCAAATTTTATAAAAGTGATAATTCAAATTGATATCGCCCATCTGAACTTGTTCAACAATATAACACATATTGACTTGGAATTTTGCAGAATTATTTCTTATGAAAAAGTTTTCAAAATGTGCATACACAAAATTCCTTCGCTTTCAAATTTCTTGCAAGTACATGTGACATGCAATTGTCCACAAGTTTGGTATGCAACAACATGTTTTTTAGCAGCATCATTGTGTGGAAACACTTCATATTTGGTAATTGAACTCTCCTTGTCGATTTTCTTGTAAATGCATCCTTGGCTCTTTTTCAATTGATCTTTAAACATTTCAAAATTTGATCTCGTGTACATAGCCCCAGCTTCAGCCTCAAGAGGAGAGTATCCACATAGCACAGGCTTGGAATTCAAAGTCTTAAAATCCTCTTGTTCCTCATCAAATCTACGAAATTGTAACGCTTTATCATATTGCCTCACAAAATCTGCCAGTGGGGTATGTGAATGCACAAATCCATCAAAAAATAAGTTCATGCTCTCGCTTCTTTGGCTCGAAGTCATACCGGCAAAGAACTTATCCTTCATGTATATAGATATCCAATGGTGTCTGACATCATACATGGATGACAACCAACTATTTTTGTCCAAATTGTATTTTTCTTTTATAATTTTCCATTTCTCCTCAAATTCAGCGATTGTATCACTTCTATATATCCAATCATTATATTCTTTCTCAAATTCACTATGGTTGGACTTCAACTATTTTAGATTAATCATAGCATTATTAGATATGTGCCATGAGCAAAACCTGTGATGGGTGTTCGAAAAAATAGTTGCATTAGCCTTTCGCATTACGCCATCTTGATATGTGATAATCGAAGTAGGTGCTTTTCCCCACATACATTTTAACCATGTTTTAAACAACCAAGTGAATGTTGCTTCTATCTCATCAGCAAGTAAAGCACAACCAAAAAGTAAAGATTGCCTATGGTGATTAATACATGTAAATGGAGCAAACGGCATGGAGAATATATTGGTTTTATAAGTTACATCAAATACTATCACATCACCAAAGTTCATATAAGATGCCCTTGATCTCCCATCAGCCCAAAAATATTTTTGAGTTGTTCTATTCTCATCTAATTCATCTAAGTCAATCTGATTCACCACTGCCTGCTCAAAAAAATAATTCAAATAATGATGAAAACCCACAATAAAAAATTTACCATTCATGATTATATATTTAATCTACAACAGACAAAAAACTAAGCTACCAATTTAATTGACTTTCAATCAATTTAATTGGTTTTTCTTTGTTAATTTGTAGGATTGATTTGCCCACACAGATATGAATGTAAATTTAGAACATCCTTCTTTGTCTTTATTTTCTCCCCCATCTTGTCTTTATTGTAAAGGCAATCATAGTTTCATATGTTTTTCTTTGTCTTAATGCGTTGGTCCGTAAAACCGCAAAAGGATCGAAAATTCAGTGGTAAAATTAAAATGACTATAAGGTATAGCTGCATTCATAATCAAAATACGTATGCAAAGCCATCACGTTTAATTACTTCCAGTTTTTCTTTTGGTATTGAATCTGTGTTTGTATAAATCAGACCAATCTTAACCAATACTCACGTGGTTGATGCTGTAATGAAACAACAATATTATTGGCATGCTTCTGAAACTTTATAGCAAGAACCGATATTCATTAGACAACTGTGTATCACTTAATTAGTGGTGGAAGGGAGCCAAGAAGGAGGTCGGAAGGTTGGCTCGCTGGCAGGGGACGAAGAACAGAAACAGAGTAAGAACAGAGGAAACTATGAAACTGTCGGCGGCTCCAAACAGAAACAGAGCAATCAGAGTATCCATCCCAAAACACTCACCGGATCAGAGGAGGAAGAAGCCGGTGGGAGAGGCCAGCGCCGAGGTCATCGTCGGTGGCTCTATCCGGCCAGGAAAAACCGGAGCCGGACTCCGCCAGCAAGAGTGCGCCAGAGCAGATACATAGAAACAGAGGAGAGCAAGCCGGACTCCGCCGGCAAGAGTGCGCCAGAGCAGATACATAGAAACAGAGGAGAGCGAGCCGGACTCCACCGGCAAAAATGCCGCCGCACAGCTCTAGGAGAAATAAAGCAGCAAACTTTGACGGCGTCAATTGACGCATGGCATCCTCGCCGGACTCCCATGCCAACTACGACGGCCTCCTCACCGTGCTGCATCCTGGGATGACCAGATTGAGCCAACGCCTCCCGCCTTCTTTCCGCCGGCGCTATACTCCGCTCCATACCTTCTTTCCGACAGCACTATACTCGGCTCCCACCTTCACCCCACCAATGAGATTATTGTGAGACACCGATCAGTGGGCAGGAAGATTCACCCATCTATGGCGGAGCGTTGCGGGAGAAGCAAAGCGGGCTTAATTTTTTCTCAGCCGTTGGATTTCTATCCAACGGCTGGGAAAAATTAAGCACATAAATATTAACGGTGCTGCAGTACAAGAATCTTAATTCCATATTATATACTTTGATTAGTCCCCCGTAAGACGACAAAAACACATACTAATGATCAAACCCCAAAACCTTAATACATTTTTTCTTATCTATTTACCCGAAGAGACCTCGAACACAACCTCTTATTCTTCAAAGCTGCACTACCCCTTATAATTAGTCCATAAGACTAAGCAACGTTCCAACCATGAGACAAACCCCAAGTAGCAAGCCACTGCCATAGCTGATGCTGCCGGCAGTCTCGCTGCCTCAGGCTGGGGACGTCGAGGCAGCAACTTTGACAGTGAGCTTCATGGGCTGGGCGTGACGATAGCAGGATGTTGGACATAAGAAGTAGAGGGTGCCGGGATTGTCTAGGGGGATAGTGTTGTTTCCCCCACTGTAGCTCTTGAGTGAATTGTTGATGGTGCAACTATCATAGTCGTGTTTGTTCACTTGGATCACACCATGTATTGTAGTATACTTGAAAACTGAAATTGGCAAATGAAAGATCAAGACAACAGTTTCTTGCTCTTGTTTTGTCCAGTTGAATATGAAAAGCAAATGAAGAACAGAGTTTTGTGAAAATTAGTGATGGTAAATAGTGAATATAGATGAGCATTAATTTGACATAATTTTTTGATTAAAGGCAGGGAGATGAGCCATAGCTAGTAGATACAGATGTTATTATATATATATATATATATATATATATATATATATATATATATGCACTTATATCTCCAAGTGGGTTTTCCAGATGCATATTTTTATCCTTACTAGCTATATAATTTCCCATTCATCAAACAAAGGCTTAATCATGCTATTATGATAAAAAAATAATTCCCATTGTTGCTAACTGGCATTGAACGAATGACTTCAAAAAATGAAAAGCATTAAGATCTGTTTTTATGTGTCAATTTATGGATGACAGTACTTGATTAATCAGTTCTAAGCAGATACTAGAGCATATTTTGAATTTTTCACAAAAGAAGAAGAAATAGCAATGAAATCGGTGAAGTTTGCAAATTCATTTTAACCAATACTTTCGTGAAAAGATATTTTCAAACTGCAAAACCGATTCATATATATGATGGACAGACATCCAAAGAAAAATGACTAAGAACACAATGACTAGGAGCTAAATATGTAGCTTGGTAGATAAATGTAACTCCCTATCAAACAAGTTCATACGAAAGTTAAAATCCAGGCCATAGAGATGCATAGCATACTGAGATTGTCACCGACGACGAATGACTTGCCAGAAGCCCACTTTTTGTAGTCCACCCCGTCGACCACTCTGCCCTGTCCCCGACCGTATAGTCCGTGGCGTAGGCCGCCGGAACAGTGATGAGCAAAAGAATCAATATGGCCATAGCTCCTTTCATGTCTCCTCCTTTACCAGTTCAATTCAAGCAAAGTTACTCGAACAGAAAAACTCCAGAAGGTGTTGTGGTGATGGGTACATTCAACTTGCAGCATATATGATTTCAATTCAACAGTGCTAACAATTATTGAAGATCTAAGCCTTATCTATTCATAAGATCATGAAAATGGGTGGAGGTTGTCTATTAGTGTTTTCTGGGTTTTGTTTGTCCTATGCATGAATCACGAATCTGTTGACTTTCTTGCCAATTGCCACGCCAAGTTACCTTTATAATATTGTAAAGATCTGTAAATATGTAATGTGGGGCTCCAGCGATAGTGATGCTCTATCATCCTGCTTCTGCTTTGTGTTTCCATTACAGAGTGGAGTACACACAAAATAACCCACTTGACACCTTTGAGTTTGGACCAAAACGGAGGAAAACAAGGATTGGCAGGTCCCAGAAAAAAAAATTGGCCCAACCTTTTTGCTTTTTTTGATTGGGGTCCATATAGATTGAAATTCTGGTAAAGTACCCAACATGATTAAAGCTCAATATTTTCAGCGCAGTCTAAGTGAAAATTTTAAAAAATAAAACTGGCAAAAGTGGTTGGAAAGAGCATGAAGACAAACACAATCAAATCTTTATTTTTCATAGCTTGGTATAAAAAAATCTTTCCTTTTCATAAGGATTATCTCAGTCAGCTTAGCCTTTCAATTTTGGCCACCTTGATGCACACCGCCTAAAAACAAAATGGATGAACATGATATATATTTTGTAGCCTTACGAAAATGATTGGTAGGAGCAATATATGTTTTATAAAGAGACCGTAGGATTAACATATACAAGACATTATAATCCAACCTTCCACAACTACATTCATATCAGTCTTGTTAGGATTAGCACAAAGAAAACAGGGCAATTCACAGAACACAATAGAACAAAGCAGATGGTTCATGGGGGCTCAATTTTCAATAGAGCTTGCAGTTAAACATGCAATTAGCTAGAGCACGTGTATAGAGGCGTGACTAAATATTGCTCCTCTTTGTTTTAAAAACCACGTCTACCATCTGGGTGTATCAAGCATATTGAGTATTATCTTCAAATCCAATACAATTTAATTCTTCGTATTATTTTAATATTTACCTTGTTTTTTAGTTTAAAATTTTCACAAAATTCAATTTTTTTGTTGAAATTCAAGGTCTTTTAACTGGTATTTAATAAAATTTTCATCATAAAATATATTTTAAATATTTAGTAAAATATTTTTTATTTATAAATTTAAAATCCATTTAAATCCAATTTGACCTAGTTGAACCAAGTTTACCTTTTATGGACCATAGATCCGGTATAATAACTAGTAAGGTATTTAACAATATGCTCCTCTACAATGTGGCATTTTGATTCCAGCTTCCATCATGTGGAATGTGTCAAAGTCTCTGCTAGAATCAACATCAATCGAGCACTTGAAAAAAGAGTCGCCTTTCCACATAGCAGTCATAGATGCTTCATGTCCTTCGAGTAGAAATGATTTAACAAATACAAACAGAGTTTACCGAGGACGCCAGAAAACTAGCATCAAGGTAAGAGTGACCATGGCCAAGATTCGTCATTTCCGTCTTCTATCTTTGGCTCGGACAACGGACAATCCAAAAAGAAAGATGTTGGAGAGATCTACTGGTAAGTTAATAATGTATAATAAATAAGTATTTTACATATATCCCACTAATTATATAATCAGTAGGTTTAAATTAACAATTGAACTAATGTCATTATAACCAATGAAATCACAAAGATAATATTTGTTATCATAGTAATTACAAATATTCATTTTCATTTTCTATACAATTTTCTTTAAAAATTATTCTCAATTAAATGCTCAGACTGGCAATTTAATATTCACAGTTAGACAGTATTTAGGTTCATAATAATATATGATAAACAATATTTACAATAAAGAATATATATATAAAATAATAAACATACAATACAATGTGTAAACCAGGAACACATTATTTACAAAACCAACCGAGATTTTTGATTTCTTGCCAGAAAATCGCGAAAATAATATGATTCCAAGCAGAAGATTAAACTTGCCCACAAATACATTAAATGACAATTTCTTAAGTTCCAATAAAAAGTTGGAGTACATAGAGCAAGAACGAGTTTCAAAAATAAAATAGAATTCTTACATGAGTCAGTTAAACCATCTTGAAGCTAATTCGTAAAGCCATTCGCCATATACTCATAAATCATTCAAATGTTCACAAACAAACCTTTAGATTATTGAGGAGTTTGACAATCAATGTCCATTTCATCATCCTCCACTATCAGATGAAACCACTTCAGCGTCTGGGGGATTATCAGAACCCTCCAATAGCTATTCTAAGCCCCATAACTACAAGAATGAGACCAAACAGAGACTCAAACTATAGGATATTCCAACAACTTCAAGGTAAGCTGCAGTTTGTAAAATTGAAAATGCATCAAAAGAGAGACACGCAAAAATTATAACTATTTCAATTTTCAAACTCATCTTAATATGTGATAGATAAACTCACCTTCAAGATTTGATCATGAGATATACTCCAATGAACTTTCAATCATAAGAAAAAGCTGCCAAGAAAATATATGCAGCTATTCGATGATGATCCACGTAACTGCTAAAATCTACTAATAATATGATAGTACATACAAAGGTGCTCAACAGGGTAGTCTGAATGCTCAGCCATGGTTGAATTATTCTGTTAGGCAAAATGCCCACCAGCCTGTACGAGATAGTAATATCTGACATCTGTAAGTGACCTGAAAGTACTTAAGGCAACAAACTCCAAAGATAAGGCTCATGATCCACCTGATTACTCCATCCTCTGAACCAGAATCGACACTATCTTCATCCAGCTAACATACAATGGAATATGCTTTAGAAACAAAGCAAGTTTATATTTTTGTTGCTGTTGAACTATATGTTGGTTATGTCAAAGTTTTTTTAAAAAAAAAATACCGCATACCTTCAGCAGTGTATCTACAGACATTTGGTGGCCTGAAAAGCAATCACTGAAAGATAGGGCAGTGTTAAGCATCTCTTTATAATAAGAATTTCTCAAAAGCATTATTTCTATCACAATAATGAAAATTGTCATAACCACCACATCTTACTTCGAGAAATGCAAAAACGGAAAAAAACTAAATGATAACAAAATACTTCTCGGACCTGCAATCCTTAAAGTGACCCCATGAATACAGTAACAAAGCACCCGTCTGAATTCCACAAAAAACTTTTTGACTACACTGGCGATTAAACTTCTATCATAATGCTGGTTCTTTTAGAAGACAAAATGAACAAAGTCACATGCACACTTGCTGTAAAACCCGTGACTCGAGTCAGGGTTTTACGTTACCGAACCAGTCGGTTCGACCGTTGGTTCGAGTCGAGTCAGTTTCATGAACCGCGTGCTGAGCCGAGGCCAGCCGTGAGTTATGAGCGATGAGAGTCAGGTGTACCTGAATATATGATGATAACGTCGAGAAGATGGTGAGAAATGAGTTATCAGAATATATGAAAGTATGCAGTATTTTTTTCTTTTTATATGTTGATCGAAGAAATAGTTTTAGGCCGAATAACGCATTAGGACGCGTTGGATTATATTCGGGTGGGTTAGTAATTATAGAGCATGCCATTTGGATGCTGTTGTGTTTGTTTTATTTTATGGAATTTTTCCATATTTTTCTAGATTTTTTTAGAATTTATTACGAACTAGTTATTATTTTGACTCGAGTCGGAATCGAGTCAATACTAAATTACGAGTTTGCCACTAGTCATGTTTTTCTCCCTCCCGACATCTTCCCCGTCCAAACCCTAGCCGCGCCGCCGTCATTGTGTGTTGCCGCCGCCGCCGCTGTTGACGCCGCACGCCGCCGATCAACGCCGCCCCGCCCTGCCGTGCCGCCTCGACCAACCCCGGCCACCGTCTCGCCGCCACGACGCCGGAATCGCCCCACGAAACCGCCTCGGCCGTCGCCACTCCAAGCCGGATTCCGCCGCCGTCCGGGCCGCGCCGCCGCTGCTGTGACCCTGACTACCACCCCCTCACCGTCGCCGACGTTTCCCCCATCATCCCGACCGCCGTCGAGGCCGGCCGGAGCCCCGATCGGAGCACGCCGCCGCCGCCGCCCATTTTCGACGCCGCCGCCGACGGCCATCGCCGCCTCGGCTACCCTGTTTGACACCACCATCGGACCAAGCTCGTCGAGCTGGTGCCGATAGACCCCCTGATTGCCCCGTCCCGAATCATCGCCGGAAAACCGTCGGAATCCGCCGGAAAACTCGCACGGAACCGCCGGAAAATTGGATTCGTGGGAAATTCGCCGGATCATCCGCCGAACGCACCCGGTCCAATCTGATCGGACTTCGGACGCCGCTAGGCGCCGAATTCGAGTTTCGAGCCACGAAACGGGAACCCTAGCCGTCGCCGATTTTCGACGACGCGAGGTATAATTTATTTTAATTTAATTATTTGAAAGTATTGATTATTAGAATTGCATGCTAGGATTGGTGAATTGTGTGTTATAATAATATATATAAATGTAGATTTGATTAAGGATAAAATATGAAATTTGTTTGATTGAGTGGTGTTAAAAATGGAGGCTAAGAAACTAATTAGGGTAACTAGGTAATGATCATGATCTAATGCAAACTAGCCTAAGTAGACTTGCTAGAATTGATATAGGTTGATGTGTGTTGATTAATGCGTGATTGTGTTGATTGTGTGTGCATGCTATAGGATGTGTGATTCATCATGCGGGCGTTAGTTTTTAGCTTGATTGTGTAGGTACGGTGTAGGAGCTCGCCGCCTAGGCGCGTGGACCCGTTTGGAGCTTCTACCAGGTCCGTTTAGGACTCGTTCTCTGATTTACGCTACTCTCTTGTGTATTTGATTTATTATGTGCAGGACGAGTTAAGTGGCGTTTTATCGAATCCCACTTAACTCGGGCCATTTAGCCAACGATTTTCCGGATTAATAACCCTCGAGGATGAGATCCCTCGAGTTTGTTTTCGAACTTCAGATCCAGCTCACGTTGCCTTCGGGCCTATTGTATAAATCCCAACCCAGACCTATATATATGTATAGTTTTCGTGTTTTTGTGAGAGACTGAATGAGGGAAATCTGACTACCGTGCTACGCGAGCGGGCACGTGTGTGTCGACAGTGGGCTCTGGAATGGTGTGCGGGCCGTTTCATTCCCGAGGGATCCTGACAACTCCACCTTTGAGTTCCTCAAACCCGGAGAAGTGTGGAGGTTCACGGGTACTGCATTGCAGCGCATGTCTAGACTTGTGGTTTCAAAGGGTACTGAAGGCGACTGCCTGAGAGTACTCGACCTTCGTGCTCAAGGCCAGGAGTAATATGGAAGGTGCAGAGGGCGGAAAGGAATGAGATTTGACGCGAGAAGCAATAGAGAAATGGCCGAGGCATGAGAATGTGAAAGATAGGGGGACGCTGTCGACCCGAGGGCGACGGCTCCCGTATGTGCCCTGATGAGAGTTCTTGAGGAAGTATATGGTTTTCATTCAACAGGAGAGTTTGCTCTCCTGTGCCAGATTGATATTAGTTATTTTCCGGGCCGGTAACACTCGTTACTGACGGTTTTTCTATATATATGTAGGTGAGAAATGCGAGCGATGAAAGCTGTCGGGACTGCGGAGGAGCAGCACGGAACCGCGCACACATGTACCTACCGCGTGTAACGTATGTATAATGATGGTGTGTTATTATTATGTAAATGATAATTTTGATGTGTTCGCGTGAATGTATTGCTTGTTATGAAACGAACTGATAAATATGAATGAGTAGGGAGCCTTGGAGTTCAGACTCGGCTCGGGTAAAAATGAATGAGATAATGATTGTATGTCATGGTAAATTATTATGTGTTATCGTATTTTTATAAAATAGTATATATTTTCTTTTGGTTTCGCATTTGTTGTTTTGTCTTATTTTGCTTGTACATCATAGCATGCATGTAGGACCGCGTTAGAACCCAATTGTTCCCATTCATACATTTCACATTTGCATCTCCATCTTGAAGCGCCGAGAGTAGATCCTGGTCGGCTTAACTGAATCGAGTAGATTAGCGAACGGTTCGGTCGCCGGTGACATTTCCGGGTCGGTTCACGGGTGAGCCGAAACGGGGTGTTACACTTGCCTTCATCAGCACCAACGATAGAAGTTCATCTTCAAAAAACTCCGAATGACTTTGAACCTATATTGGCAAATTCAGACGAATGAAACATGCTATATTCAAAGTCCACTATATCTCTTCAATCATTAGCTAGCACAAACCAAGTCATGAAAGTACCTTATTTTTACGAAGACCGGAAACTGGTAGTGTACCATCGCCACTGTTAAATCCAACAAAAAAAATATGAAAACCAATAAAACTCTCTGCGAAGATAAATCATCAGATAATGCAGCAACAAAAATCACTGACCTTGATTCTAAAAGCTGCATTGCATCAGGAACAAAACACATATCTGAGACGTAGTCTTCATGCACGTTAAAGATATTACAGCATGATCGTTGCCGTGCATCACACACCTAAAATGATAAGGAATAGCGATTCCTCCAATTAATTAAAAGAAAAAACAACGAACAACTGTCAATTCAAGTACAATGCACAATTAGACAACTCAATAACCTTAATGCATCCATCATCATCTCCGGACGCAGTGGTGGTATCAGTCAACTTGACCAATCGATTTACAGCATCCCTTCAATATATAATTAGGGAAAATTTTCTTAGAAAGACAATTAAACAATAGGAAGAAACATTTTCTCATATTGATACTACAGGTATGAAAATAACCTACTCATGAGCATCTTCCAAACAAGAGATGGCACTTCTAGTTTCAACATCAGCGGCAAGAATGGAGCAATCCGGCGATGCAGTCAAAACAGATATGTATCAATGATTGTTATCAATAATCACCAATGAGAAAAACAAAAACAAAACCTAAATCATCATAATGCCAAGCCCTAATCAATAAGATTAACATGAAAGCTAAATAATACCTTTGTGAAACTGATTCTCCAGCATAGCAAAACCTAATACAATCAAACAACAGCCACCATTACAACCCCAAATCATTCCATCAATAACATGATACAAGCTAAAAATTTGGAACAAGGCAAACAAAGATATATCCAAATTATGAACGATGATATAACAAGGGAGTTATAATCCAAGTTACAGACATGTCTATTGCTCTCCCTTGGCCTCTACCTCTTCTATCTCTACCTCCAAATTATCTCTGCCTCTCAAATCTTTTTTTATCCCAATTTCCTCTCATTCAATTATTCAGTATCCCACTAATGGTACCAATTTGTTTCTCATCCATAACGCAAAAATTGAAACTTTTATTATCATAACACTAAACCATCAAATCAAAAGCAAACAAAGACAACAAATTTAGGAATGGTACTATAACAGGGAGTTATAACCCAAGTGTTTATCTCCCTCCGTCGTCTATCTCTACCTACATGTCATCTCTCCCTCTTAGATATGCTTTTCCTCACTATTTCCTCTCATTCCATTGTAGTATCTCCTCCCAAATTTTTATCCTCCCCTCTCAAATCTATTCTTCCCGATTTCCTCTCATTCAATTATCATGGCTCCCTTTAATGGTACTCAATTTTCCTTTGTCAATTTTTCATTTTATGAATAGTGACATTGTAGAAAAGGGAGTTACAATTCAAGTTATAGACACATCTATTGCTCTCCCTTGACCTCTCCCACATCTATTTCTGCCATCATATTGTCTCTCCCTCTCAAATCTGTTCGTCTTTCCAAATTTATCTCATTTAGCTGCATTTAATTGGATCTACCCCAACAATGAGGTTGGGGGGCTTTTTTTTTTACATGATCTAATCTATCAGATGACCGAGATCATTGTGGCTTATATATGTATATATGTGTGTGTGCGTGTGTATATATATATATATATATATATATATATATATATATATATATAGATATATATCTAAAGATCTCCAGGGCGAGATTGAAAAATTTCCTTCCCCAAGTTCACGTGGTCTGTCACCCTAGATCTTCGGATGGTTAGACTTGCCATTTCGGCTGATGAACTTGTCAATCATAGTCAAATTTGGCCAATCCCCAGTTGATTTAGCTAGATGGTGTAAAACCTGTGACTCGAGTCAGAGTTTTATATTAGTAAACAAATCGGTTTAGGCGTTGATTTGAGTAGAATCAATTTCATGACGTACATGTTGAGCCGAGGCCAACCGTGCTTTATTAGCGATGAGGGTCAAATGTACCTGAGTATATGATGATAATGTCAGAAAAAGGATGAAAAATGAGTTATCATAGTATATGACACTATGCAGTTATTTTTTATATTTGATCATAGAATTATTTGTAGGCAAAAAAATGCATTAGGACGTGTTATAAAGTTGTTCGGGTGGGTTATTAGTTATAGAACATATCATTTTGATGTTACTCAGTGTATTTTATTTTATGAGATTTTTTCATATTATCTGAATTTTTATTTTTGAATTTGTTAGGAGTTAGTTATTATTTTTAACGTGAGTAGGAGTCGAGTTAATTTTTATTTACAAAATCACCACCCAAAACCTTTTCCTTCTCATCCCATCATCGCCCTAACATAGCCGCTGATGCTGCCTCCAACCGTTGATCGATGCCACGAGCTCTATTGGAGCGTCGCTGTACCATCCCCCACCATCCCGGCCAGCAAGACGCAAGGAAAACTGTGTGCTCACGCTGCGTTCCTGGCATCGTATTTTTGCTGGCAGTGCCATTTTGCCGCCGTCGTCCTCCCCCTTCTACCTGAGATGCCTTTTCCCTTGCCAAGAGCCGCTACTGTGACCGGCCAAGGGCGGGGCGACCATCACCATCACCATCACCGCCGCCACCACCGCCCTCACCACTACCGTGGTCGGGTCAAGCTCGCCGAGCTGGTGCTGACCCGTAACCCCGATCTCCTTGCCAGAAAATGACCAGAAAGCTGCTAGAAATTGTCGAAAAGTGCCAAAAAAGCCGTAAACTGTTGGAATACCAAATATGCTGGGAATTGCAGAAAATTTTTGGATTTTTGCCGATCTCATCTGGCTAAACCCGATTGAATTTTAGATATTGTCTGGTGCCGAATTCGAGTCTTGAACCACACGACAAACCCTAGTCGTCATTGATCACTGATGATGCGAGGTGTAATTAACTTCAACTTAACTATTTAAAATTTATAATTATTAGCACAACATGTTAGGATTGGATTGATTAACATAGTAGATTAATTTTATTCTAAATAAAAATAAATTTTCTTGATTTGAATAATATGAAATAAATGATAATGAACTAATTAAGTAAATTAAGTATGGATTGTTAATTAATTGCAACGTGGCATAGAAAATCATGATGTGGATTGATGTGAGTGCTTTGATTGAGTATGGTAGTTAGGATGTGTGAATGCATCATAGCGGATTCTCCAGTGAGATGTGAGACAAGAGAAAGTCTACTTACCTGCACTGCAAGCAGTTGCACGTGCTAGTCAAAGCAGGCTCTGAATTAGTGAGTGGGTCATTTTATTCCCGAGGATGACACCCACCTTGAGTTCCTTAAACTCAAAGAAGTGTGGAGGTTTACGAATACTACTATACAGTGCAAGTCTAGACTTGTGGATTCAAAGGCAACTGAAGGAGCCTACCTGAGTGTAGTTAGCCTTTATACTCAAGGCCATGAGTGATACAGAGGATGTAGTGAGCTTTAGGATAATTGATTTTCCCACGCAAGGGATAGTTTTAAAATGCCACTGACAAGTCAGAATGGGATGTTGTTGAGCCGAGGCCAATAATACCTAATTAGTGCCCTTATGAGAGTTTCTAATGTAGAAGTATATAAATGATTTTATTTAACAGGAGAGTCAACTCTTCGTACCAGTTTGATTATTAGTTATTTCTGGACCAGTAATACTCGTTAGTGACGTTTTTGTATTATATATGTAGGTTAGAACTAGAATAACTGAGAGTTGTTGAAACTGCCGAGGAGCAACGATCCACCATACACATATGTACCTGCCTAATGGAATGAAAATTTTGGTGTGATGAATTGCTGTAAACTATGGTAGATGAATTTTATAATGATTTGTTGCAGGAATTATTGTGTGAATTTAAAGAAATGATTAGTGTGATGGCATTGGGATTAGAATTAAATGGGATGAACTAATGGGGTCAAGACCCAATGCAACAAGATAAAGGATTATAATGTGAATGTCGTGTGAAAGTACAGTATTTTGACAATCTTTTATGTTTATATGATACACCGCCAACCGCGCCGCTCCACTGCAGCAATGCCGCCACCACCCTCCCCCTTGATCTAGCCAAGCTTTCCCCCACCTAGCACTGCTACCAAAACCAGCAAAGGGCCGATTGGACAAGTCGACCGACCATGGCTGACTAGTTGCCATCGTCAGCTATCATTGCCGCCTTTGCTACCCTCACCACCACCACCATTGGGTTGAGCTTGCCAAGCCAGTGCTGATTCATAACCTCGTTTACTACGCCGAAAAAGTTGCCGAAAAAACCACTAGAAACCGCCGAAAAATCAGATTCGCTGAAATTCGCCAAATCTTCCTCAGAATTCATCTAGTCAAACCTGATCGAACTTCAGACATTGTCAGGTGCCAAATTTGAGTCTCAAACTGCATGCCAAACCCTAGACGTCGTTGATTTCCGACGACGGGAGGTATAATTAACTTTGTCTTAATTACTTAAAAGTGATAATTATTAGCACAACATACTAGGATTGATTGATTGATTTACTAAATATTTTTATTGTAAATAAAGAATGAATTGTGTGGTTGAATTGTATTAAAATAAATGATAAGGAATTAATTAAGTAAATATCATAATCTAATGCAACGAAGCGTAGGAAATCTAATAGGGATTGACATGTGATTTGATATTATGTGTGCCTTGATGTGTGTGCGCTATAGGATGTGTAAATGCATCATAAGTTGACATTGACTTTTAGTTTGATGTGTAGGTACAAAGTAGGAACTCGCCACTTAGCATGTGGACACAATTGGAGCTTCTACTAGGTTCGTTTAAGACTCGCTTCTGGTTTGACTTCTATACTCTATCGTGTTTTGTTTTAACAAGTAAGTGGACATCTCGAGTGGTGGATTTATTGTATCCCACTCCACATGGGCTATCCAGTAGCATGAAATTTTCGGATTAATAACCCTTAAGGATGAGATCCCTTGAGTCAGTTTATGAAAACTCAGGTCCAAATTATGATGCCTTTAGACCAATTATATTATAATCCCTACGCAGGCTTATATATATATATATATATATATATATATGTAGTTTTTTGAGTTTTAAGTGACATGTAAGACAAGGGAAAACCAATGACATGGTCTTAAGATAGGGCATGTGTTAGTCAAAGCGAGCTCTTGATTTGGTGAGCGTTTGTTCCATTCCTGAAGGATCCTAATAACTCTACCTTTGAGTTCCTCGAACTTGGAAAAGTTTGGAGGTTTACGGGTACTATTATGCAGCTCATGTCTAGATTTGTAGTTTCAAAGGTATTGAAGGCGTGTATGCCTAAGAGTATTCGGCCTCTATACTCATGGCCAAGAATGATACGGAGGATGTAGAGGGCTGAAAGAATAGAGATTGATTTTCCCGCACAAGGGATAGTTTTAAAGTTGCCAAAAAATGAAATGAGAAAGAAAGGAGATACTGTCTGCGAAGTTGACAGCTCCTAATTAATGCTCTTATGAGAGATTTTATGAGAAAGAATAAGAATGCTTTCATTCAATAGGGGTCAGCTCTCCTGTGTCAGCTTGTTGGTCCAGTAACGCTTTGTTAATGATATTTTTATATTATCTATATAGGTGAGAACCTTGAGGATTGAGCATTGTCGAGATTGTAGAGGAGTAGCAATGAAATTGTGTACACATGTACCTGCTGAATGTAATTAATAATGTTGAATGTGGAATTGTTTTGAATGAAGCAAACTTGAATGTTATTTCTGTGAATGGATAAAATGTTTTGCATGTGATTGAAAAATTTTGAAAAGAAATGAACAAATTGAGCAATGGACTCTAGACTTGGCTCAGAAGATGAAGAAAGCGATGATAATTGAAATGTTGCGAGAAATTCCATACTTTTGACTTTTTTTTATTGTTATATATATATATATATATATATATATATATACATATATTGCACTTTTAGGGAGACTCTATTCATTTTATTTTAAAAATAATTATTTTTTAAAATTCTTTGCTTGTTTTGTTTGTTTTGTCCATGAATGTATATCATAGCATGTTTCTAAACAACGTTAAAACCTAAGCATTTCATCTATATATTATATACTTACATCACCATCTTGAGGCGCCAAAGGTAAATTTGGGTCAATTTAACAAAATCAAATAGATTAGTAAAAAGTTCAGTCGTTGGTAACATTTTTTGGTTGGTTTACGGGTGAACCGAAATAGGGTGTTATATAGGACCCCACAATTGTCCATTTAACATATTGGAGATAAAACGTATTTTAATTATAAACTAAAGATTCTAAAATAATTTTAAACAATACTGCTCCAACAGTAGTACTCTTGCCAAATCCGGTGGAGGTGCCCTGGCCACAACCATGCAGCTGGCCATCCCTCTGTGTCTACTAGTTTGATGCATAGTTGCACGAATCGGCCGATTCCGTGCGGAATCGGCCGATTTAAATCGGATCGGCGTCGCGCCGATCCGATTTCGGGGCCGACTCGGTCGGCCCCGAATCGGGTCGTGAATCGGCCCGTTTCGGCCGATTCCGACCGATTTAATTGAATCGGAATCGGCCGATTTAAATCGGAATCGGTTTTTAGTAAATTACCAAAATACCCTAGGTATAATTTTTATTAAATTATTTAAGCATGGGTAAAATGGTAATTTGGATTTAAAAACCTAAATCATACCCTCCTCCCCCCGATTCCGCCGCCCGACTCCGACCTTCCCTCCGCCGCCCTCCGCCGCGCTTGCGCCGTCCTCCCTCCGCCGCGCCTTCGCCGTCCTCCCTCCGCCGTCCTCCGTCCGACCAGGCCACCGCCGCAGACGTTGCGACCGCCGCCCGCAATCGGGTTCCGCCGGCCGACGCGAGGGCCGCGATTCCGCCGCGATTCCAGTCGGATTCTTGGTACAAGTTGTGTTTTTTATGCTGGGATCTTGGTTTTTTAATCGTTTGTTCACCACTTATTGTGTATATTCCTAGTTGAACCAAATTTTTGATTATTGTGTATATTTCCATCAAGTGGAGTTTAGGCATTCTGATTATTGGTAGTTTTGATCATGTTACCGAAAAATTAACTTATATTAGAGGCGTCCAGTTGTTTTTTTTGTGTACTTTATAATTCTCTTATTTTTTACACATTGTATTCTTTGATTCTGTTGTTGAAGTGAATGCATGCTCTTTTGATTCTGCATATGGTTCACTACTCATCTGCATTTTGCACTCTATGTTAGGAATCCCTTTGGTGGTAGACATAAACCTTTACAGAATCAGTGAATGCTTGTTTCGCCTTTTTTTTAACTTGTATCTGAATTTTGATGTTTATCTCATTCTATGAACATTAGGTGTTTTTTTTGTTTTTTTTTCTAGTCTATTGATTATTGGAAATTATAAACTTCATCAATCAATAATAGATCCCTTTGATATTCGTCATTTGATAGAATTCGTTGACATTTGTCACAGAGCATTTGTTTTGTGTCTTCTTCAGCAAATGATAGGCAATATTTCATGTACTCATCATCCAAACAAAAATCCTAAATTGACCGACAGGGAACCCCGTGTGTAGGAGCTGATTTGTTTTGTACTCTCTTCACTGCCAGTGTAGTTTGTACTGCTAGTGTTGATATGCTAGGGTTTTTAGGAACTGTAATTGACGGTTTTTGCAGATAATTGTCTTTGCCTTGGTGTTCAGTTAATTGTCATTTGAAGTTATCAAAATTTTGAGATATCAGGGAAGATGGATTTTGGATGGGAATATGGCACACCACTTGATGCATCTAAGAAGCAAGTCATCTGTAACTTTTGCGGAAAAACCATAAGTGGAGGGATATATCGCTTCAAGCAACATATTGCTGGACTCAAAGGAAATGTTGCTGCATGTAAGAAAGTTCCTGAAGCAGATGCACAAAAAATGAAAGATTATTTCAAAGGTGTGGAAAAGGCGAAGAAAGAAAAACAAAGGATTAGAGAAGATATAGGGTCATATGGTTTGAATGACTCAGATATGGAAGAGATGGAAGTTCGGGAGCAAAGTGTTAGGTGCTCTAAGTCAAGTACGAAGAGGAAGGCACAAATTTTTGAAAGGGAAAAGAAGAATACATCGGGTCAAATGAGATTATCTACGGCAATAGAAAAGAAAGCAAAAGAGCACTTCCACACAGCCATTGCTCGATTCTTCTATCACTGTGCCATTCCTTTCCATGTTGTAGACTCGCCTTACTTTCACAAAATGATTGATGTGGCAGGTAAATATGGTAATCAAGGGATCAAACCTCCGGGCAGAAATTCTTTGTCAGGCAATCTTCTTACTGCTGAAGTGGCCTCCATAAATGCTAGTTTAGAGGACATAAAAATAACTTGGAAGACAACAGGCTGCTCTATTATGTCTGACGGGTGGACTAATCAATCCGGTAAAACTTTGATCAACTTTCTAGTTTACTGCCCAAGAGGAATGTATTTCCTTGGATCAGTGGATGCTTCAGACAAAAAAAGGATGCTACGTATTTATTTAGTTTACTGGATAAAGTAGTTGAAGAAGTTGGGGAGGAAAACGTAGTGCAGGTTATCACTGATAACGCGTCGGCATACAAAGCTGCAGGGAAGATGCTAGAACAGAAGAGACCACATCTATTTTGGACTCCGTGTGCTGCCCATTGTATAAACTTAATGCTGAAGGACTTTGCAAAAATTAAGAAAGTTGGAACATGTATTATGAATGCACAGAAAGTCACTAAACTTATATACAACCACTCATGGTTGTTGGCTCTTATGAGGAATAATTTTACAAATGGACATGAATTGGTGAGACCTGGGGCAACTAGATTTGCTACTCATTTTTTGACGATTGCTAGTTTCCTGGAACACAAGCAGGCTCTGAAAAAGATGTTTGTTTCTGAAATGTATTCATCATCGAAGTTTGCAAAAGATGAGGATGGAATAGCAGCTGAAAATATTATCTTGAGTGCACATTTTTGGAAGAAGATAGAATTTGTCCATAAAACAATTGAGCCACTTATTCGATTTTTGAGATTGGTGGATAGTGATGAAAGACCTTCGATGCCATTCGTTTATGATGAAATGCAAAAGACCATAGAAAAAATAAAAGAGGTACATGACATGAAAGTAGAGCGATACAAGTTATTTGTTGATATCATCACCAAGAGATGGGCGAATCAATTTTGTCATCCTCTTCATGCTGCAGCATATATGCTTAATCCTCAAACCCGTTATCGCCCTGACTCAAACATTGTATGCTCTTATTTGACTTACATACCTTTTATGATTTTTTTAACAATTTCATATTGCTTGTGTTTGATTGGGAATAATTTTGTAGCCAAGTGAGGTGTATCGTGCATTCAATGATGTCATTTGTCGTTTGGAAGTCAATGAGGTAGCTCGATCCATGGCATCTTTGCAGGTCAAGATACTATTATTTTTAATTTTTATATATAAATGTTTATGTATAACTAAATATGATGATTCATTTTGTTTTAATATTTTGTAGTGGTCCGATTTTGTATCTGCAAAAGGAGATTTTGGACATTCTCTTGCCATTACCAATAGAAAAGTCCTCCACCCAGGTAAAATCCACCTTTCTCCAGATTTCATATTTATTGCAAGCTTATGAGTAAATCAATTTATCAAATGTAGCATCATGGTGGGAGCAACATGGTATAAGCTGCCCTGAACTACAAAAAATAGCTATTAGAATACTTAGTCAAACTTCATCATCATCGGGGTGTGAACGTAATTGGAGCACTTTTGACCAAGTACATACCAAAAAGAAATCGACTTGCAAGGAAGAGAGTAAATGATCTTGTATATGTTCATTACAACATGCGGGTCAAAGAAAACGAGTTGAGGTGGAGGCATAAATATGATGCAGTTAGTGAACATTTGAGTTTAGAAGACTCGTTAGATGAGTGGGTTGGAGAACGGGACAACCCATCCCCATCGGTATGTTTAAATAAACCTTACATCACATTCATGATTTTGTGTATAAATTTTTTTTTGAATTGAAATGAATAGGGTATGACTTTTTTTATACAGGATGATTTCTTTGGTACCAATATTGGCAACAATGATGGTGTAGATGAAGAGGCCTTTGTAGCAAATGAAAGTGGCAACACATTGAAAACTGCAATTGGATCGTGTTCTACTACGTCAGATGGTTTTTCTTTGCCTCCTCTTCCTAGTGGACAAAATATTGATATTGATGTACATATTGACTCCCAACAAAATTTGTCTTTGCCTCCTGAACCTGAGGGACTTCATATGAGTGGGAGTTCTATGCCTCCTTTTACGCAGGGGTCTCGTGTTAATGCAGATGATAGTTCTACTATTCCGATTGGTGATAATGATTCGGACTCCGAAGATGATTCAGATGATGAATTAGATGATTTAATATTAAGCACTAAGTAAAATTGTGTTGAACATTCATTTTGTGGACTTGTATTAATGTCTTGTTGTTATTATTTGATAGAACACAGATGATGATAAATGAACATTGTGTATATACTTATGACATTGTGGTATTCTGATGATAAATTGTGATGCTCTTTTAGGTATGTAATTATATGAAATTGTGTTCATTACATAAAGAATATTTTCTTCAGGTTTACTCTTATTTGAATTATATAAAGAGTATGTTCTTTCAGGTATGTTCTTATTTGTTCTTTCAGGTATGACCCTACCGTTGTATTGTCATAATTATATACCTTTGTGATTGTTGTATAAATACTTGAATTTGTATATTTATGTTGAGAAATTATATAATTATATATTTCAGGTATTTTTGTACTGAGTTGGCAAATTTTTGTATATGACCGATTTGGACCGATTCAACTGAACCGATTCCTGGCCGATTCAGACCGATTCCGATTCCGATTCCGATTCACTGGAAAACCGATTCCGATTCCGATTCCGATTCCGATTCATGCAACCATGGTTTGATGTTACATCTTGTGTTGAAAGCCTTGTAAATCTTATGTACTTAAAAGTTATTGAGTTCTGAAGTTTATATAGGTGTTAAAAAATTATTCATAAAAATATTGAATTTAATGGGTGAATCTAATTTATTATTACATAGGTGTAGGTGATCGGGATAATAAATGTTTACAATTCATGAATCATGATGTGCACATTTAATTTATCCTTTACAAAAGATTTTAATAGAAAAATCACCCAATTTAGTATAACTTTTAGAGGGAAAATATCATAGATATCTAAAGGTTAATTTTCTTTTCAAAAATAGCAAAATTTTCAAAATGATATCAGACATAGCATTTTTAAAACTTTCATGACTAACTTTTATTATTTTTCATTCAATGATAAAAGTACTCATAAAAAATTCATTTTTACTAAAAACAAGATAGATAATAGATTAAAGATATAATCTATACTAACATATATATATATATATATATATATATAAATAAGAAGATTTCCGATAAATGATGAATAGGATCTAAAATTAAAATTATATTAATGATGAGTTAACAAGTAAAAGGTAAAATTTTTAGCTTTTTTTGGATTTTGAACAATCAAAAGAAAAAAATATAAATATAAATTTAGGATGTTTAAAATATGAATTTGAACTTGGCAAATGTTATTAGAAAAGCTAAATTAAATTAATCGGATTTATAAGTTTTTTTTAAAGAAAGGTTAATAAAATTTCATCATTAATTTTATAATTGAGTGAATAGATGGCCGTATGTACGGTCCCGAGGCAAGGACAGAGTAACCCGCTCCTCACCCACGTTCAAATTCCAGGGAGGCGCCAAACGTATGACCTCCCCCAGCCGACAACCGCCAGCGATGCGCAAATCGAATGATCCCGATCCCGATCCCGGCGAGTTCTTCACCACTTCCACCCCTCAATCCTCTCCTCCATTCCTTTCTTTTTCGTTCTTCTTCTCATTGTTGTTGTTGTCGTCTCCATTGATTCCTTGTAGCAGCCGGGAAAATGCGGAGCGGCTGGGACAGGTCTCCCGCTTTGAGCACTGCGGATCCGCCGACGGAGGCGGTGGCGACGCCGGGCTCTCGGAATCGGGGCGGCGAGGTTGGAAGGAGCGCTGATTTAGAGGAGCAGGGCCGGCCGCCGTGGAGAGCGTTGCCGGTTCGAAAATGGCCGGCGCTTTGCGGCAGGAACGTCCCCCGAGTCAGCAAGGCTGCTTGTGAAGCGTATCGGCGTTTGAAGAAGTCGAGGTATGTGCCTCAGGAGTCGGCGGAGTCTTCGCCGGAGTCATCGCAGGGGTCCCCTGTGGAGTCAGCGGCGCAACCGGAGGTGATGGGGTCGGCGTTGCGGGAGTTGGGGGATGAGGTTGGGGGGAACGCGGGTCTTGCGGAGGAGGGCGACCCGCCGGCGAGTAATGTTTCCGGCGAAAGGCCGGTGGAGAGAGTGCCGGCCGTGCGGAAGCGCCAGGCGTTTTGTGGTAGGGGGGTTCCTCGTGTTGGCAAGGAAGAGCGCAATCTGTATCTTGTGGAGAAGAACAAGACTGAGGAGGGGTGGAAGGAGGGTTTCTTGCCGGACAAGCAGGGAGACGAGGGGGTTCTTGGAGGGGATGATCTTCGTAATGGGAATAAGAAAAGGGTTGCAAAGACTTCAGAGATTGGAAGTGGTAGAGTTGGAGGAGGAAAAGCATATGTAAAAACTCAGGGATCATGGAAAAAGGTGAAATCAATGCAACAAGGGAAAGCAGAAATGGGAGGCCAAATTGGAAATGGAGCTAAATCTGGAAAGCAGCAAGAGATGTTTGAGAAAATAAGAAGTGATGCAATTGGGGAATCGGCAGATATTGGTAGCTTAAAAGGTGACAGAGTGATTGGTGGATTTAAGCAATCTCAATTTAGGCAGGGTGTTGAAGCTAGATTTGGAGATGAAAGGATTAGACAGAAAGTTCTTGATGCTATAGCAATTGATGGGGTGAGGCCATCTCAATTTGGAGGACAGGCACAAGGGCACAGTAAAATGGGAGTGGAAGCAAGGGAGAGAGTGACTGCAGTTTCATCTTCAACAAAACCAGCTAAATCAAGTGAACTAGTTGGCACACTTGGCGGGCTTTCAGGAGTGAAATTGAACCGTGCAAACCAAAAGCTAGTAGAAGCTAAGAAGCGATTACAAAAAAGTGCAGGACAGGCACAAGGGCACAGTAAAATGAGAGTGGAAGCAAGGGAGAGAGTGGCTGCAGTTTCATCTTCAACAAAACCAGCTAAATCAAGTGAACTAGTTGGTACATTTGGCGGGCTTTCGGGAGTGAAAATGAACACTGCAAACCAAAAGCTAGTAGAAGCTAAGATGCGATTACAAAAAAGTGCAGCAAGTGAGCCACGGAAATCAAAAGCTAGTTCGATTGGTGGTGGGGTTGGTGCAAGATTACATCCAGGGGCTGCCAAGCAGCGATTCATGACCTCAAAGGCCAAATCTTCTGTCAAAATAGCTGATGAA
Source organism: Piper betle (assembly GCA_033002965.1). NCBI lineage: Eukaryota > Viridiplantae > Streptophyta > Magnoliopsida > Piperales > Piperaceae > Piper > Piper betle. The sequence goes on along the minus strand of JAURVB010000110.1, from coordinate 45,045 downwards.
CAGAATAGAGAGGAGGTACTTGCGTTGAAAGCTGCTGCCGATTGTCCACGGTTGCAAGCTCATAGCCGTGTGAAAGTCAGGGCGAGCCTTCGTTTCTTTCAGTTTTGGTGCAGGAAACTCTTGCAAAAAGCAGAGGCCAAGAACATGGCAAATGTCAGATTTCGGATGGATGCGCAGGCATATGAGATGGTTAAGAACAGCAATCGTCTTGTGAATACCGGGCTTCCCATCGTGGGAATGGTTCCTGGTGTTGAAGTCGGGGATGAGTTTCAATACAGATTAGAACTTTGCATCATTGGTCTCCACCGCAAAACAGTTGCAGGTATAGACTATTTACGAGGAACGAGATGTCTTGCTACTAGCATCGTGTCATCTGGGGTATACGAGGATAAAATCGATGCATCAGATGTGATGATATACACCGGCGAAGGGGGGCGTCCTAAAGGAAAGGCTTATGGCGGAGAGGATCAACGACTTTCTAAAGGAAACTTAGGCTTGAAAAACTGCATAGTTGATGAAACACCCGTGAGGGTTATTCGTGGGGTAAGAGATATCCAGCATCAAAGTTCAAAACAAAGTTTTGCAACTACGTACATATACTATGGGCTTTATGGAGTAGAGGAGTGCTGGTCTGAGAAGGGACGTCATGGGTTTTTGGAATACAAGTTTCGGCTGAGAAGGCTTCCAGGGCAGCCACAATTAACAGTTGGAGAAGCTAAAAGTCATAAGAAATTCAAGGAAAGAGAAGGCATTTGTGTGGCTGATATATCAAAGGGAAAGGAGCAGATACCAATTCCTGCGGTAAACACTGTTGATAATGAGATGCCACCTTCGTTTAACTATGTGAGCAAAATAGTATATCCTACACCTTACAAACTTGAGTTTCTTGATGGCTGCAGCTGCATCGATGGTTGTTTTAATTCTAGGAAGTGTTGTTGTTCAATTAAGAATGATGGGGAGATACCCTTCAACCGCAACGGAGCAATTGTATGTCCTAAACCAATAGTTTACGAGTGTGGACCTGCTTGTAGTTGCCCTCCATATTGCTACAACAGAGTCAGCCAAAAAGGAATCAAGCTTCAATTGGAGATTTTCAAAACTGTCAAGAAAGGATGGGCTCTGAGATGCTTATCTGTTATTCCGTCTGGTAGTTTTATATGTGAGTATGTGGGGGAGGTGCTTGAAGATGCAGAAGCTGAAAAGAGGATAGGGCGTGACGAATACCTCTTTGATATTGGACGCAGCCACAACGATAAGTTTTTTGAGAATGGACAGACCTACACAATGCTCCCGTCAGGTAGGAGGCAATTCTGACAGTAGAGAAATGGAGAGTGGATACACCATTGATGGTGCCAATTATGGAAATGTGGGCAGATTTATCAACCATAGTTGTGCTCCAAATCTCTATGCTCAGAATGTTCTCTATGATCATGATGATTTAAAATTACCTCATGTCATGTTCTTCGCTGCCGAGAACATTCCAGCTTTCGAGGAGCTGACATGTGATTACAACTATGCCATTGATCAAGTGTTCGATTCCAATGGAAACATCAAGAAGAAGAAATGTTTTTGTGGGGCTGCTGAGTGTAGTGGCAGGCTGTATTGAGATTTAATAGCATTTAAATTCACTCCCTGCTTCAAGGCCTACTTGCAGCAATGATTTTTTATTTAGTAGTTTTCTCTCATTCTCATGTCTAGCTTTGGCAATGTATAGACCTTCACTGTTTGTATCAACTCACCTTCTGGGTCAATCATGTACATACACTACCACATTCTTGAAAGTACTCATTTTTGCCCATTGTAATGACAAAGAAAACAGTTTCTATTGCTAGTGATCTTTCGTACATCTTTTGAAGTTTGTTACCATGTTCATGCGAAAAGAACGCACATAAACAGGTTATGTGGATAGCTTCATTAAACACTCTTTATCTCATGTTTTACTAATGACATTAAAGAACAGGAGCCACTCATACATGATGGTTGCTCGTCTGATCTAGTTCTTGGTCAAGGAAGGTGATAGCGTCTTGGTCAAGGTAAGAAACGATTATAGAAAATTGCAGCTTGTCTTCAATGTCCTCGTTGTTAATTACTTTGATGTCAGCTTTCTTTCCAAAATTTCAGATTGTATGATGCAGGCTCCATTGATTTTTCCTGGTCATTAATCGCTGCTTTTGTGTATAGTTTTTTAGACAAGATGGTTTAAAATATTACAAAAACGATTCATCATTTTAATTTGCGTGTAGCAAGACCCGTCCCCTTTTAATCCAAATCCAGTACCATTTAAGCTTTCTCAACCTTTACAACATTATAATTCATACTTGGGTTTTAGGTATGGTATTTTTCCAAAACCCAGTTTTTTTTTTCAAGGCTACAGTGGCAGATTTAATTAAATATTAATCACAAAAATTATTTTCAATATCTTATATACTATTTTTTTATAATTTTAAAATTTCATTAAACCTAGTTACCAGTTGAATCAAATATATCCCACTTACTGCTTAAATCCAATATGATCACCGATTCGGTACTTATACTTTACATACAAGCCCTGCTTTTCAAATACGTAATAGCAGATACAGGATAAGAAAGCCGAAACCAATTTTGATATGAGCTTTATTTTTATGTATTCATGGATAATTCATATTAATCTCTTGATCAATCCATGGCTGGGCAACGAGATAGAGAGCCACTTTCCTGTGCAGGGCCAGGGCCAGCCCGGGAGCTTCCCCCTGTTTACCTCCTCCTTCTTAACCCCCTCCGGCAACTCCCAATCATACCCATAAACCAGACTCGCCAATGCAAGCTCCACAGTCGTCATCCCAAACAAGCTCCCTGGGCAGCTTCTCCTACCGGAGCTAAATGGTATGTACTCAACGTTCTTCCCTTTGAAGTCCAAGCCACTCCCGCTGAACCTCTCTGGTTTGAACTCTTCTGGGCCATCCCAGAAATTTGGATCCCTCATGATGGGCCATAGGCTGACGAAGAGTCTCGTCTTGATGGGGATGTCATAGCCATTGATGTTGCACTGTTTGGTGCATTCACGAGGGACGAGGAGATGGACAGGGCGTGGATTCGGAGGACCTCTTTGATAACCAATTTGAGGTAAGTGAGGTGGTGGAGGTCGTCCTCTTCAACTCTACCCTACCTTTGAACACTCTTCTTACTTCTTGTTGAGCTTTCTTTATCAACCATTGGATTGAGGACGAGCTGGGTCATGGTCCATGCCAGTGTTGCAGATGTTTTGTCCATGGTTGCATAAATCGGAATCGGAATCGGAATCGGTTTTCCATGGAATCGGAATCGGAATCGGAATCGGTCTGAATCGGCCAAGAATCGGTTCAGTTGAATCGGTCCAAATTAATTTAATCGGTCATATATAATAATTTGACAATTTACAATATAAATATATTAAAATTGGGTATTGATGTTATTTTTATATTATTCTATGTATTATAGTTTATGATATTTTTTAAATATTTTTTAAGATTTTTTTAAAATTATTTAGAATTAATTATTATTTTTGACTCGGGTTAGACTCGAGTCAACTTTTAATTACGAGAATGCCACCCTCCCCTCTCTACCCCGCCGCCGCCGGCGGCCCGGTCGGCGGCGAGCCTCGCGGCGGCGATGTCGGCAGCCCGGTCGGACGAACCGTCGGCCGGCGGAATCGCGGCGGAAGCGCGGCGGAAGCGTCGGACGGCGGAAGGTGAGTTCGGAACGGGCGCAGCGTCGGACGGCGGTGGGGTGGTCGGAAGGTCGGGCGGCGCGAATCGCGGCGGAATCGGGCGGAATCGCGGCGGAATCGGGCGGAAGCGCGGCGGAGGGCGGCGGAGCGAACGCGGCGGCGGAATCGGGGGGAGAGGGTTTGATTTAGGTTTTTAAATCCAAATTACCATTTTGCCCATGCTTAAATAATTTAATAAAAATTATACCTAGGGTATTTTGGTAATTTCCTAAAAACCGATTCCGATTTAAATCGGCCGATTCCGATTCCGATTTAAATCGGTCGGAATCGGCCGAAACGGGCCGATTCACGACCCGATTCGGGGCCGACCGAGTCGGCCCCGAAATCGGATCGGCGCGACGCCGATCCGATTTAAATCGGCCGATTCCGCACGGAATCGGCCGATTTTTTCAACTATGGTTTTGTCTGTCCCTGCCAGGAACATGTCCTCTGTATGTTTCATTGTTGAGTGTTCGTCCATATTTATTAATCAGAGAGCCATTTGTCTCATTTTTTTTTCCTGAAGCAATTTTGTCCTATATTACACAGTTTATGATTTCACCGATTACTCTTCTAGAAGCTCGAGTTGGTTGGAAAAGAGGACATTCAAATATTCTACTTTGTTCTTTAGGGGAAATTCTGTTACAGGTCAATGTCATAACAGGTCTATTTGGAAAAAAATTTAAGGACAGGCATGTTTTACTGAACGGGTATATCAATTTCTAAAAATATGAAAAAGAGTAGACAGACATTGTAAGCTTAAATTAAACTGTATCTCGTCCTTGTAAGTGTACACGATTAAGATAAAAATATGCAGTGATTATACTGATCTTTATCATTATTACTGCCTTAATATGCTCTGAGCATCACATCAATGAAGGGCAGCGCTACAGTGCGCTGCCCTATATTGGCAGCGCATTGGCGCTGCCTATTGTGGACCGTTGGATGTAATCCAACGGTCCACAATCACCCTTAACCCACCCCACCCCCCACCATCACTTTCAGCCTCCGGCGCCGCCCCGTGCCGCCGTCGCCGCCGTGCCGCCCCGTGCCCCTGTCCCGCCGCCGCCGCCGCCCTGCCCCGCCGGCTGCCCCTGCCCCGCCCAGCCCTGCCCCGCCCCTGCCCCGCACAGCCCGCCGCCCCAGCCCCCGCCGGCCGCCCCAGCCCCGCCCCCGCACCGCAGGCCGCCCCTGCCTCCGCCCCGCCGCTGCGCCCCTGCCCCCGCACCGCCGGCCTCCCCTGCCCCGCCCCCGCTGGCCGCCCCAGCCCCCCTGGCCTACCCCAGTCACTGCCCCGCTGCCTTTGCCCCCGTCGGCGGCCGCAGCATCCGCCCCAACCCCCGCCCCCCCGCCCGCCCGCGGGTGGCCGGCGGCGAGGTCGCCGGCCGTCGGGTGGCCCGGCGAGAGAGAGCGGGATGGAACAGGGGAGGGTAAAAACGTAATAAAAACTTTACTCGGTCCCCGACTCGAGTTAATATTACGAAATAAATTTAAAAAATTATTTTTTTAATAAATACTTGATTTAATCTCGCACGAGATCGAGTTAATATTACGAAATAAATTAAAAAATAAATTTTTTATAATAAATACTTGATTCGATCTCGCACGAGAGCGAGTCAATATTACGAAATAAATAAAAAAAATAAAATTTTTTATAATAAATATTTGATTCGATCTCGCACAAGATCGATTCAATATTACGAAATAAAATAAAAAAATAAAATTTTTTTATAATAAATACTTGATTCGATCTCGCACGAGATCGAATCAATATTATGAAATAAATAAAAAAATAAAAAATTTTTATAATAAATATTTGATTCGTTCTCGCACGAGATCGATTCAATATTACGAAATAAATTAAAAAAATAAAAAATTTTATAATAAATACTTGATTCGATCTCGCACGAGATCGAGTCAATATTATGAAATAAATAAAAAAATAAAATTTTCTTATAATAAATATTTGATTCGACCTCGCACGAGATCGATTCAATTTATGAAATAAATTTAAAAAATAAAATAATTTTGTAATAAAAACTTTATTCGGTCCCACACGAAACCGACGCCGCACATTTCCCAACAGGCCCATCCAGCCCCGAGGCGGCGACATTGTTGGCCAACACGTTGCTGGCGGCAAGGTCGCCGGCAGGGGTGGCACGAACTCGCCGGCAGGGGGTGGCGCGGCGAGAGAGAGCGGGAACACGGGAGGGTAAAATTGTAATAAAAATTTTACTTAATCGGAAATAGGGGAGAGTATTTTGGTAATAGAAATAGGGGCAGGGTGTGGGTGGCGGCAGGGAGGTGGTCGGCAAGCAGCGGCGTCAGCGGGGAGCGAATCAAATTTTTATTTTAGATTATTTTATTTTAAAATTTTATTTTATAAAATTAACTTGAGAGTCAGGAGCAAGTCAAGTTTTTATTTTATTATATTTTATTTTTAAAATTTATTTCGTAAATTTGACTCGAGTCAGGAGCGAGTCAAATTTTTATTACGAAAATGCCATTGCTCCTTCTTTCCCGGTGTTTTGTGGCGCCACCGCCGGCGGTGAAGCAGGTGACGCCGGCGTGGAGGTGGCCAGTGCAGCAGACGGCGGGGAGGAGCTTGGTCGACGGGCGGGGCGGCGGCGAGGGTGGGGGCGAAACGGGCGGCCGGGGAGGGTGGCGAAAACAGGGCAGGGGCGGGCGGGGCCGCGGCGGGGGGTGGGGCGAAACAGGCGGCGGGGGGGCGGGGAACCGGGCAGGGGCGGGCGGGGGCGAGGCGGCGGAGGGGGCAGGGGAAACAGGGGCGGTGGGGGGGACGGCTGCGGGCAGGGGTGGGCGGGGGCGAGGCGGCGGAGGGGCAGGGGAAACAGGGGGGAAGGCTGCGGGCGGGGGGACGCGGCGGCGGACGGGGCGGGGGTGGGGGCAGGGCTGCGGCGGGCGGGGGCGACGGGCGGTGGCGGCGGCGGGGCGGCGGCGGCGGCGGAATCCGGCAAGGCGGCGCCCTGGGCAGGAGAAAACGTGGGGAGGGGGGAAAACAAAGGATGGATTTGGACCGTTGGATTTTGATCCAACGGTCCAAATCCAAAAGCTGCCCATACGCTGCATTTTGATGCAGCGTATGGTAGTATTTTTGCATCAATGAAATCCTCATGCTCAGGACGGGGCCTTTCGGCGTCCAAGTGCACCTCAACGACCTCCTCAAAGAAACCATCCAGAGCTTGGAACACAATGTCCAATTTCTGATGAAACCCAGTAACGAAATTGATCCACTTCAACCATGGAAAAAAATCTCCAATCCCAAATTCCACAAGAATGGCCTCAGATTCCCCCATTATACCTTGAAACCTGCTCCCCTTACCTCCATGCCCACCAAACTTTGCTCCAAAAGCCGCTTTGCAGATTATGCTATTAATAAAACCAGGTAGCATCTCACTCATGTTGATAGCCCCCTTGTTGCATGAGTCTCCTATTATTTGCATCATTTGCTCCATCTCCTCTCTCACAGGCCTAAAGGATTGCAACCTTTGGAGACCAAGCAGCTCCTGCACACAAACTTTTCTTATGTGCCTCCAGTAGTCTCCGTAAGGGGAGAAGACCATGCCAAGGCAGCCATAGGAGAGCTTCCGGGAGGTGGCGCTGGAGTGCTTGCCGGTGAAGTCCATATCACGTTCCTTGATCATCTCCCTGGCCAAATCGGCCGAGGAGACCAACATGGGATGGTGCTTAGCTTGAGGTACATGAGAGGACCATGTGTTCGGGAAATAAGTTCTATAGTGGAATTAACCGAAAAAATATTTTCCATTAATATGAAATAAAAACAAATATAAAATGGAGCCATCAAATATAAGAATGGACGAAAACTTTCTTCTAAATTAAAAAGAAAAAGTTAACATATTCAATCAATTTTGATTAAAAAACTCTCTACAATTGAGTATAGAAAATATAATTTGAAAAAAATAATATATGAGAAATTAAGAAAATTATACACCTCTAAAGAAATATGAATTAACTTCACACTTTGGATTACGCCCATTAACTTTAACTTAGATGATAAGTTTTTTTCCCAAAACTCTCCCTTATAATCAAATGCACTAAAAAATTCTCAAAAGGATATTTTTTTACATCAACATAATTCTTTTTATAAAAGAATATGACTGAAATTAAAAAAATTACCTCATTAAATTTATATAAAAATGGGCGTAATCATACATAGTAGACGAAATATCAACTATTAGTGTAATAAACGAAAAGTTAATAACTTAACTATTAAATTTTTTAATGCGAATAGGTGAGGGAAATCCAACAAATGCTCACCTTATCCATGAGCTAATTAGAGTAGCAAAATTATCCATATCAACTTTGAATAAATATTTATCCTTCATCATAATCTTGGTCTCCCCTGGCCAAATCGGCAGAGGAGACCACCAAGGAAGGGATGGTGTCTAGCTTGAGGTACATGAGAGGACCATGTGTTGGGAAATAAGTGCTACAGTGGAATCAACCCAAAAAATATTTTTCCTTAACATGAAATGAAAACAAATATAAGATGAAATAGGAGATATCAAATATAAGAATGGATGAAAACTTTCCTCCAAATTAGAAAAAAAACTAACATACTTAATCAACTTTAATTATAAAACTCTCTTACAATCAAGTATAAAAAATACAATTTGAAAAAAATCATATATGAGGAATTAAGAAAATTATACACCTTAAAGAAATATGAATCAATTTCACACTTTGGATTACGCCCATTAATTTTAACTTAGATGATAATTTTTTTTCCAAAACTCTCCCTTTATAAGTCAAATGTACTAAAAATTCTCAAAAGGATATTATTTTACATCAACATAGTTCTTTTTATAAAAGAATGAGTGAAATTAAAAAAAGTCACCTCATTAAATTTATATAAAAAAGGGCATAGTCATACATAGTAACAAAACATCAACTATTAGTGTATTAAACGAAAAGTCATTAACTTGACTATTAAGTTTTTTAATGCGATAGGTGAGGGAAACCTAACAAATGCTCACCTTATCCATGAGCTAATTAGAGTAGCAAAATTATCCATATCAACTTTGAATAAATATTTATCCTTCATCACAATCTTGGTCTCCCTGGCCAAATCGGCAGAAGAGACCACCAAGGAAGGGATGGTGTCTATCTTGAGGTACATGAGAGGACCATGTGTTGGAAAATAAGTGCTACAGTGGAATCAACCCAAAAAATATTTTCCCTTAATATAAAATAAAAACAAATATAAGATGAAATAGGAGACAATCGATGAAAACTTTCCTCCAAATTAGAAAAAAAACTAACATACTCAATTAACTTTGATTATAAAACTCTCTTACAACAAGTATAGAAAATACAATTTAAAAAAAATAATATATGAAAAATTAAGAAAATTATACACCTTAAAGAAATATGAATCAACTTCACACTTTGGATTACACCCATTAATTTTAACTTAGATGATAAATATTTTTTTTAAAACTCTCCCTTTATAAGTCAAGTGTACTAAAAAATTCTCCAAAGGATATTTTTTACATCAACATAATTCTTTTTATAAAAGAATATTAGTGAAATTAAATAAAGTCACCTCATTAAATATATATAAAAAGGGCGTAATCATACATAGTAGACGAAACATTAACTATTAGTGAAATAAACGAAAATTCAATAATTTGACTATTAAGTTTTTTAATGCTATAGGTGAGGGAAACCCAATAAATGCTCACCTTATCTATGAGCTAATTAGAGTAGCAAATTATCCATATCAACTTTGAATAAATATTTATCCTTCGCCACAATCTTGGTCTCCCTGGCCAAATCGGCAGAAGAGACCACCAAGGAAGGGGTAGTGTCTAGCTTGAGGTACATGAGAGGACCATGTGTTGGGAAATAAGTGCTATAGTGGAATCAACCCGAAAAATATTTCCCTTTAATATAAAATGAAAACAAATATAAGATGAAATAGGAGATATCAAATATAAGAATGGATGAAAACTTTCCTCCAAATTAGAGAAAAAAACTAACATACTCAATTAACTTTGATTATAAAACTCTCTTACAATTAAGTATAGAAAATACAATTTGAAAAAAAATCATATATGAGAATTAAGAAAATTATACACCTTAAAGAAATATGAATCAACTTCACACTTTGGGTTACGCCCATTAATTTTAACTTAGATAATTTTTTTTCAAAACTCTCCCTTTATAAGTCAAGTGTATTAAAAATTCTCAAAAGGATATTTTTTACATATTTTTTTACATCAACATAATTCTTTTTATAAAAGAATATGAGTGAAATTAAAAAATGTCACCTCATTAAATTTATATAAAAAAGGGTGTAATCATACATAGTATACTTTCATCAATGTAATAAACGAAAAGTTAATAACTTGACTATTAAGTTTTTTAATGTGAATAGGCGAGGGAAACCCAACAAATGCTCACCTTATCCATGAGCTAATTAGAGTAGCAAAATTATCCATATCAACTTTGAATAAATATTTGTCCTTCGTCACAATCTTGGTCAACATATTTTAGGCATTTTTGTTAGTGTGAACCTTGTTCAACTGTAATAACTTTTTCTCCAACATATCTCTAACCTTATAATATCGAATATTTATGTGTTTTCTCTTTGAATGAAAAGTCAATTTTTACTCAAATGTATAACACTTTGACTATCACAAAGTACCTCATACTTATCTTAACCTAGCCTAATTTTATTTAGAAATCTTTTCAACCATAGAACTTCTTTACGAACTTCTATAACTACAATGAATTCAGCTTCAGTTGTGGATAGAGTAACACACTTACGCAGTTTGGACTCCCAAGAAACAACACTACCAGCGAAAGTAACAACCACCCTAGAAGTAAACCTCCTAATCTCAAGATCACCAACCATATCTACATTAGTATAACATGATAATATATATCTCCCCCAAAACATAAACATAGCTTAGAAATACCTCTCAAATATCTCAATATCCATTTAACTACTTGCCAATGCTCTATGCCTGGATTAGACAAATATCTATTTACTGCCCCGACAGTATACACTATGTTTGGTCTAGTAAAAACCATAGCATATATAAGACTCCCTACAATATATGTATAAGGGACCTTCATTTTATATACCTATGTTTTACTTAGCTCACCCTTCTTTAATTTAAATTGAGCTCCTAGTGGAACATTAACCGACTTGGCTTCTTTCATGTTAAACTGCTCAAGTACCTTAATGTATTTCTCTTGGGATAATCAAATCTTCTTAGCCTTTCTATCCTGCCAAATGGATGTGCCAAGAATTTGCCTAGTTGGACCTAAATCTTTCATAGTAAAGGATTTGTCCAAACTGTTCGTCAAATCTTCAATTCTTTATTTATCTTGCCCAAGAATCAACATATTATCAACATAAAGAAGCAAAATGATAAAGTCATTCTCCCCAATTTTTTTGATAAATACACATGGTCTAAAATAGTTTTATTGTAGACTTGACTCTCCAAAAAGAATCAAACTTCTTGTACTACTGTTTGAGAGCTTGCTTGAGGCTATATAAGCTCTTTTTAAATCTACACATCATCTATTTCTTTTCCTTTTCCACAAAGCCCTTAAGTTGTTCCATATAGATTGTTTTATCAAGATCATTGTGGAGAAATGTAGTCTTCACATCCAACTATTCAACTTCTAAATCTGTACTTACAACCAAACATAACACATAAAGGATTGAATAAATTTTTATACCAAGTGAAAAATTTTCGTCAAAGACAATACATTTCTCTGCCCAAAACCTTTCAACATAAGTCTTACCTTATACCTTGGTTGTGAGTTACCTTCTTCATGTTTAAGTCAATATACTCATTTGTTCTTCAAGGTTTTTCTCCTCTTAAAAAGATTCACAAGCTTACAAGTCTTGTTCTCATGCAATGACTTTAATTCCTCTCTCATGATACTTACCAATTTATCTTATTCCTCATGACTAACAGCTTCACTGAAGTCTTTAGGTTCACCACTTTCGGTGAATGCCACATAAGTAGACTTTGGATACTTTGTGGATGAGTTAACAACTCTACTAGATTTTGTTCTATTAGCATCACCCTCCCCTTGATCAAGAACCTGATGACCTTCATGTACTTGTTCATCAATAACGTTAGGAACTATGTCATTATTAATATCATTCTCCTCACCTTCACCCTCACTAGGCAAGGAAATAGGAATGCCATCTCCGGCTTCTTCATCAATCTATTCAGCAACATCTTCAACAATATCCTCTACAACCATTGGAGTAGTAGATGAAGCCTTAACCTTTAGAACATAATCCTAGGAATCACTTTGGGTACTAGTTTCATTCTCAAAATCCTTTAGAAACTGATTCTCTTGAAACACAATATCTCGGCTTCGAACAATCTTCTTCTTCTTAGGATCCCAAAGTCTGAACCAAACTCTTCATCCCCATAACCCAGAAATATGCACTTCAATGTCCTCACATCAAACGTAGACCTTAGTTCTTTAGGCACATGTACAAAAGCTTTACAACCAAACACCCTTAAATGAGTGTATATTACCTTCGTACTACTCTAAACCTTTTATAGACCATCTTCACCTAAAGCAAGTGTAGGAGATCTGTTAATTAAATAACAGATAGTACAAACAACTTCAGTCTAAAAATCTTTAGGTAATTTTGCTATAGAAAACATACATCTAACCTTTTCTTGATTTGTTTTGTTCTTCCTTTTAGCCACTCTATTAAGTTGTGGAGTATAAGGAATAGTCTTTTCATGTTGAATGTAATGTTTGTCACAATAAACTTGAAACTCATTAGAGCAATATTTACTTCTATTATTACTTCTCAAACATTTTAAAGTCTTTCACGTTTCTCTATCTACAAGAATATGAAATGATTTGAAAGTATTAAACATATCACTTTTATTTTTTAAACAGTAACACCATACCTTTTGTAACACCCCAAATCCGGTTCATGCTCGTGAACCGAACCGGCATGTTACGGGGCCCCGGTTAGGTTGGCTAACCCGAACCTAACTCATACGGATCCAATCTCGGCGTCTTAAGATGTAGATACGACTTGTCATGCATGGATAAATTCATAAAACCCTAACATGATACTACATGGATGACATGCAACCTAAACTTCACACCAACACAATTACAATCAAAATTAGTAAAAATTATAAAATAAAAGGGACAGAATTTCCCCTAAAAATGTAATTAGGGGCCACCCTGTTAAAAACGTATATTCAAACATATATACGTATAGCAACGATAGCATTCACACATACTTCTAATCTATTATATTCATCATTCTCTGAACTTTGGGTCCTAACCCCACTTTTGCTGCGCTACTCTGATCATTTCATTTCATGTCATTGTCATGCATCAAACATTTAATCATGTCATTCACAATATAATAACATAATAATGCAATATTAAACATTCAGAAATCTAACATGTGTGTGTGCACAAGACCTCATTGCTCCTCCGTCCAAGCTGGCGCATCCATCTCGTGCTTATCACCTACATATATATAAGAAAAACGTCAGTAACAAGCGTTACTGGTCCGGAAAATAAAATAACTATAACAAACTGGCTATGAGAGCAAACTCTCATCTGAAAGCAAACATATACTTCCTCAAGAACACTCTGAAGGGCACTACTGAGGAGCCACTGGGCTGCAGACCCGGTAGCATCCCGAACTTACTGCTGCTGGTACTGTGCTACTCTCAGCACTTCTTTTTCAGTACTTCTCGTGAAACTTTATCCTAAGCCCTCTCCTTACCTCCATATTTCTCCTGGCCTTGAGCACGAAGGCCGAGTACTCTCAGGCAGTCGCCTTTAGTACCCTTTGAACCACAAGTCCGGACATGCGCTGTACTAAACAGTACCCGTAAACCTCCACGTTCTCCGGGTGTGAGGAACTCAAACGCGGAGTTGTCAGGATCCCTCGGGAATGGAACAGTCCGCTGGCACTAATCCAGAGCCCGCTTTGACTGTCACGGCATCCTCTGCATGGTACGTGCAGTCGGTTTCTCCATCTCTCGTCTCACTGAAAACTCGATAAAACTATATATATAGGCCTGGGAAGGGATTCATATAATAGGCCCGAAGGCAACTTGTGGTGGATCTTGTTTTCGAAATCATCCTCGAGGGATCTCATCCTCGAGGGGTTATTAATCCGGAAATATTCGATTAAATGGCCCGAGTTAAGTGGGATCCGATAAAACGCCACTTAACCCGCCCTGCAATAATAAAATAAACATACAATGGAAGAGCGTAAAACAAGACGAGTCCTAAACGGACCTGGTAGAAGCTCCAAGCGTGTCATCGCGCCTAGGCGGCGAGCTCCTATTCCGTACCTACACATCAAAACTAAATACTAACGCCCGCTAACTAAATGATGCATCAAACTCAACACAATTAAACACAGAATCATCATCAAAATAACCATCAAATAATTATAAGAATAAATAATCCTAACTCAACTACTCATACCATATCTTATTCTGTTCTTCTAAGTTGCATCGTACTAGATTAACATGTTCATACACAATTCATCTCATTAGATCACTTCATTCACTAATAATCTCATCATGTACATCTTTACTTTATTCATGGTCAAGACATTAATCATGATAATTAATTAACCCTAGCATGCTATGCTAACAATTATCATCAATTTTAAATAAATCAATCGGAGGTAATTATACCTCACGTCGTCGGCAATCGGCGACGGCTAGGGTTCCGTCGCGCGTCTCGGAGCTCAAATTCGGCGCTCATCGGCGTCCGAAGCTCGATCGGGCTCCACTGGGTGAGCCCCGCGGAAGATCCGGTGAATTCCGGCGAATTCCAGAAATTCCGATTTTCCGGCGGTTTTCCGGCAGCTTCCGGCGGTTTTCCGGCGACTTCCGGTGGTTTTCCGGCGACAATCGCCGGCGGCGTCTACTAGCTGGATAGGGGTCATATAGGGTACCATTGGAACCGGCTCGGCGAGCCCGACACATCCACGACATCCACATGGTCGGCCGAGGCGGTGGCTCGCCGGAAAAAGGATAAAACAGAGCCGGCGGCGATGGGTGGCTCGATCCGGCCGGCCACGGTGGCGACGGCCTCCGTTCCAGTCGGTGAAGGCAGCTGAGGGGTCGAGGACGTCGAGCCGACCACCTGATCGTGGTGGCGACGGTCGGCGGCGGCGCGATCGGCGACGCGACCAAAACCTTGCCGCGGTGCTACGCACGGCGATTCCGGCGTCACGGCGGCCCGATTGGGGCCGGACTTGGTCGGGGCAGCATGGCGACGGCGTCGCCGAGCTGGGCGGCGTCGGTCGACGGCCGGGCGGCGCCGACAGCGGCGGCGGTGGCGCGCGAACGGGGGCGGCGCGGCACGAGGGTTTGGGCGTGGGGGAGAAACGTCGGGGGTGTGTGTGGTGGCAAACTCGTAAATAATACTTGACTCGTCTCCGGCTCGAGTCAAGTATCATAACTAACTCGTATTAAATCCTAAAAAATTTCATAAAAATCGGGAAAAATCCCGTAAAATCAAACAACACCAAAAAAATTATAATGACATGCTCTAGAACTATCAACCCACCCAAACTGCCCGAACGCGTCCTAACGCGGTAAACGGCCTAATATTAATTCTACGATCCACTATATATAAAAGTAATAAAAAAATGACTGGCATACTCTCATATATCTGATAACTCATTCTGTTCTGCTGTATTCATGACGTTATCATCATATATTTGGGTACGCATGACCCTCATAGCTCATACACGAGACCGGCGTCGGCTCGGTACACGTGTCCTGAAACTGACTCAACTCGAAAAATAACGGTCGACCCGACCGGTTCTGAATATAAAACCCTAACTCGAATCGTGGGTTTTACACCTTTTGTGATGAATCATCAATAAAAATGACTAAATAAGAGGTTCCACCAAGAGATTTCATCTCTATTAGACTACACACATCAGAATGTATAAGTTCAAGTATTTGATTCTTCTTCTTGTAAGTGGATACAAAAGAAGCCGTATGTTATTTTCCATCCAAACAATGATCACAAGACCCTAGAGTTGTCCCATCAAGTTGTGGAAGATAATTTTTCTTTTTCAAAATTCTAGCCCCTTCTCACTCATATGTCTCAATCTCTCATGCTACAAATAAATTATGAGAGTAGAAGAGGTAACATTAACCTCCCTATGAACAAGATTAGATGTAGTCATATAAAGTCCACCACACTTCTCCCCCTTAGCAACCACTAGAGATTTTTTCACCAATTTTTAAAAGCTACATGAACATTGTAAAACATAGCCCTCATCTTCCAGTACACCTGTTGACATCAAATTCAATCTTAAAATAGGAATATGATGCACATTTTTCAAAGTAAGTTTGCAACCAGAATTGGTGACAATATTCACATCACGATGACTAACAATTTTATAAGTTTCATTGTGCCCATCTTTACCACACCTAGGTTAGCTATCACACAGGTGTTGAAAAAATCTCTACGTGGGGTAGCATGAAATGATATGCCAGAATCAATCACCCAACTAGTAATATCATTAATTCTCAAACAATCATTTCCATCATCAAGCATGATTAATCCATCTTCCACTACAACATTAGCATTATCATTTTCACTCTTATTGTCAAAAACCTTTCCATCTCTTAGATCTTTCTTGTATTTGTAATAGCTTCACTTATTGTGGCCAACTATATCACAATAAAAGTACTAGAGGGTCTTGTTTCTAGATTTAGACCTTCCTCTACTCTTGTTTTTTCTACCTGGATTCCTATTCTTTGATCTTCGCTTAGAACTATCTTCAGAAACCAAAGTTTGAGATGAAATTGTGTTTTCCTTCTCACTTCTTCACTCAAGAAACAACTTGAAACCATATCAAAAGTTATCTACTTGTCAAAATTATTCAAATAAATAACCAAAGGTTCCCAAGACTTCGGTAATGTATTCAATAATAGTTAAGCTTTTAATTGAGTTAATATACCTCGCACTTTCTTTCCATCTTGATTCGTTCAGTTGTGACACTTGACTCAACCTTAGCAGTAGGCGGAGGAGGAGAAATTGAAGAAGTTTTCCCTTCATCAATCACAACCAGAGTAGCACTTAACGGTAGATTTGTAACACCCCAAATCTGATTCACGCTTGGGAACTGAACCGGAATATCACTGGTCATGGTTAGGTCGGCTAACCCAACCCCAACCCTATGGATCTACTCTCGGTGTCTCGATATGAAAGATGTCAATCGTTATGTATGGATGAATGCACAAAAACAAACTTAACATACTACTACATGGGTGACATAACAACCAAGTTGCATACCAAAATAATTTCGATGAAAATCGATAAAATTTGTAAAATAAGACGGACTAAGTTTCCCTTAAAAGGACAATTAAGGGCCACCCTGTTAAATTAACATGTATACGTATATAAATAATTAATAAAGCATTCACACAATAAATTCATTCAACAATAGAATTCATTTCTATATTGAGTCTCAATTCAACTGCTGATTTACCTTCATCTCACCTAATTGAACTAGGCCTTGACCCATCTATGTATTCTATTCACATTTTTCATTAATTCTAGGCCTTGACTTACTGATTGTACTTATTCAATGCCTAAATATATTTATTAACATGTCATCGTTAGCAAACTTTATATTGCAGCAAACATCACATCACACCACATCGTGATATATTGCATTTCATTACATCATCCTCAAAATAATAAACATGCTATTATCTAGTATGTGTGTATGCAAGAGACATCACTCCTCCTCCATCCAGGCTGCCTCATTCTACTTATAATCATCACCTACATATATTATAAAAACACATCAGTAGTGTTACTAGTCCAAAAATATTACTAATATCAAACTAACTATGAGAGCAAACTCTCATATGAAAGAAAACATTTATATACTTCTCGTGAACTCTCAAAGGGCACCTACTGAGGAGCCACTGGGTTGCAGACCCGGTAGCATCATGAACTAACTGCTCTGCTACTATTGATGCCACTCTCATCATTTTCTCATTTTATTTTTGGTCCCTTGGGACTACTAGTATATCCTAAGCCCACTCCTTACCTCGCCTTGTCATGAAAGCCGAGTACTCTCAGGCAGTTGCTTTTAGTACCCTTTGAACTACAAGTCTGGACATGCACTATACTAAGCCGTACCTGTAAACCTCCACATTTCTCCAGGTGTGAGGAACTCAAAACGGGAGTTGTCAGGATTCCTCGGGATTAGAACAACCCTCTCACTAATCCAAAGCCTGCTTTGACTGGCATGTGCACCCACTCATAGTATGTACGAGTCGATTTTTCCATCTCTCGTCTTACTAAAAACTCGATAAAACTATATATAGGTCTGGGAAGGGATTTAGACAATAGGTCCAAAGGCAACTTGTGGTGGATATTGTTTTCGAAAACATACTAGAGGGATCTCATCCTCGAGGGTTATTAATCCGGAAGATCAATTGACTAAATGACCCAGGTTAAGTGGGATTGGATAAAAGGCCACTTAACTCGTCCTGCAAGTATTAACACAATACACAATAGAATAAAGCATAAAAAAAGAAACGAGTCCTAATATACCTAGTAGAAGCTCCAATCGTATCTATACACAAAGGCAACAGGCTCCTACTCTGTACCTACACATCAAGACTAAATACTAACGCTTATTTAACATGCATTTAAATTCAAACTCTAATTCATTACTATCATACAAGATAACATGCATTTAAATTCAAACTCTAATTCATTATTATTATCCGTTAACATGCATTTAAATTTAAATCAACACCTATTTACAATCACACCAATTGCATCACAATAAAATAATAAAATAATTCATTATCAAATAAAACCAGATACAATTTTATACCTAATCTTTAGTCATGCAACAACGGTGACAGGGTTGCGGCCGGCTTGAGTGAGGATAGTGGGAAAGAGGGAAGATAGAAAAAGAAGAAGGAAGTTGGATGAGGAGGATGGTGGCGGCTGGATGGTGACAGTGTCAGAGGTGTGGAATAAATAGATGTCAGAGGGGAAGAAAATGAGTGGTCAGTGAGAAAAATGAGTAGTCGAGGAGAAAAATAAATGGTTTGTAAGAAAAATGAATAGTTGGTGAGGAAAATGAATAGTCACTGAGGAAAACAAATGGTAAGTCAGAAAAATGAATGGTCTGTGGGAAAAACGAATAGTCTTGTGAGAAAAATGAATGGTCAGTGAGAAAAATGAATGGTCAGTAAGAAAAACGAATGGTCGGTGAGAAAAATAAATGGTCAGTGATAAAAATAAATAGTCGTCTCATAATTAAAACTTGACTTGACTCTGACTTTAGAAAAATAATGCTAACTCGTAATAATTCTAAAAAATATTAAAAAAAACAAGGAAAAATCCCATAAAATGTAATACATACAATATTACAATGATATGCTCCATAACTAATAACCCATCCAAATTGCCTGTAACGCATCCTAATGCGTTATTTGACTTAAAAATAATTCTACGATCTTATTAAAATTAATAAAGAAAAATTCGACGTACTCTTATATATTCTAATGACCCATTCTGTTGTTGTTTTACTGACGTTATCATCATATATTTGGGCACACATGATCCTCATAGTTCATCACACATTACCGGCCTTAGTTCGATACGCTTGTTTTGAAATTAACCTGACTAAAAATAACGGTCAAGCCGACCGGTTCACACTATAAAACCCTGACTTGAGTTACATGTTTTACAAAACTAGAACTTGATGTCTCAAGAGAACCAAGAATTAGATCATATAAATCTTTAGTCAATAAATAATCAATCATACGACCCTTCCAATAATGCCAATTAAACTTACTCTTAAAGGCAATCACCTTAACATGTTTTTCATCTTTCATCTTGACACAAAAAGCTACTACCCAATACCAAGGAAAACACAAGAAAAAAACCAACGTTATGGTACCACTTGTTGGGTAATAAGCACTTTAATGGTATCAACGTAGAAAATATTTCCCTTCAAAATGAAATGAAAATAAATATAAATGAAATAAGCGATACTATGATAAAAATGGATGAAAAATTTCCTTCGAATTAAAGAAAAGAAAACCAACCTACTTGATCAATTTTTATTAAGAAACTCTCTTACAATCTAGTATCGAAAATAGAATTTTAGAATACTCTCTCAACACAAATCAGACGAACAACAAAATTTGAAATTACAACTCTTGAAAAAAATAATATATGTGAAATTAAAAAAATTACATACACCTCAAAGAAATATAGATAAACCTCATTCCTTGGATTATGACTCTTAACTTCAACTTGAGAGATTAAATTTTTTCTCAAAACTTTCCCTTAATGAGTCAAATATACTAAAAAATTCTTTTATAAGTTAAATCTACTAAAAAATTCTTAAATGGATATTCTGTTTAACATCAATATCATTTTCTTTTATATAGAAGAATATGAGTGAAACTAAAAAAAATCACCTCATTAAATTTCTATAGAAAATGATATAATTACATATAAATAGATAAAATACTAATCATTAATGTAAAATAAAGGAAAGTCAAAAAAACTAACTATTGAATTTTTCAATACGAACGGGTGACGAAAACTCAACACCATACACCCTGGCAAGATCTATGAGGGAGCAGTGAGGCCAAGTGCTGAGTTGGTGCAGGTTTCCCCAAATTGGTAGTCGCCTTGGACCCGGTCGAAGGTGAATAGCTCTTGAACTTTCTCTTTTCCACAGGAGGAGAAGCAAGAGCGGGAGCAGTCAAGCAATGCCCAAGCTCTGTATCATATTAATGTCCGTGTCCATAACCATTTGAGACGAAGATAGCTAAGTTGATCAGTGATCAGTCATATCGGGTACTTATACATACTTATCTTGATAATATTAACAACGTGAAATAACCTTCAATTTTGTGGTTTCGTGACTAAAATTCGCTTTTCATGGTTGTTTTGTGGTAACTTACCAATATTGGAATATTCACGTCAAATAGTAGGGTTTTTTCTCCAAAGCAAGAATTAAGTGCTTGTCTTGAAATATTGGACTAGCAAGAAACTAACAAAAAAATCCACGTTATACTCGTGATCTGGAATATTCAGCTGAGTCAAAAGATTTACATCGAAAGGTGTTTAACTAGGCAGTTATTATATTTTTTGAGTGTTTTTTACAAAAACTTGAAACAGTTATTAAGTAAACACTTACCATCAAATACATAAACTTATTTAGTTTTTTCAAACTGATGGCTCACATCCTATCTATTTGGTTGAGCACGTAACAATGCGCCCTAGAAGTTCAAGATTGTTGACCTAAATATAATATACCGGCCCTATAAGGTCATATTCGGCGGCGGGGCACATCAAAATCTTAATCTTAGCATGTTTGAAATAAGGGAACGGAATTTTCTAAGATCAGTTTGGAGCAATCTATCTAATCCATTTTCTTCTATTTCGAAAA
Source organism: Piper betle (assembly GCA_033002965.1). NCBI lineage: Eukaryota > Viridiplantae > Streptophyta > Magnoliopsida > Piperales > Piperaceae > Piper > Piper betle. The sequence goes on along the minus strand of JAURVB010000110.1, from coordinate 23,833 downwards.
GTATAATTTATCTAATTTCCTCTTCTATTAACTCTATAGTGGTTAGTAAAAGTGAAATGTAGATTTAACAAGGTGTGTAGGAACCCAAGCATGCCCAAGTTTCCACCGTATTTTTTGTTTATTTTGATTGGATTATCGAGTGTGAGCGACCTATGTAACACCCTTACTTTGGTTCTCTTAGGAATCAAACCAAACTATTATCATACTAGTTAAATTATAGACCGATCACACGCTCAAGACAACTAATACGGATTAACAACCTTTTTGGCATTTAGAAAGAAGACAACCACTAGTGCGCAATAAATATAATAAAATGTACTAACCTAGTAGTCATCAAAGAAGTCATGACATGAATAGCATTCAAGGCGAGAGAAATAAGTCATAACAACTAGGTAAATAAGCAAATAAACCATAATCCAACTAACGATACATAAATATTAAATCATCCTTTAACGTAAAAAATATCACATAAGTTCACAATACAATCTCTCGTCCACATAACACATGTCAGTACCTAATAAAAAATAGATAAGTTAAACACATAATAAATCACACAACATCAATAAGCAAATCACAATAACAGTAGTTGCCAAAGTGCGTGTAAGAAGCCTTCAATATTCCCTCGCCTTGTTAGCTATATTATAGGTTCAAAAAAGACATATAAAAAAACTATTAGCAACAAGTGTCGCTAGGCCCCAAATAATTATATCTAATACTGATAAATGAGTCCAAAAACTCATGACGAAGCAAACAAACAACTCTCAATTAGAAAACACTCACAATGATGAATTTACACCGATGATGCAGATCGGGAACACCATGACATAATGTTGTCTCAAGACAACTTAATGTCCTTCCAAAAACAAGCCAAGCACACCACAAGTATGATTTAAGCTGTAGAATACAGTACTATGTTTTACTTTGTCTCCATGGACGTGAAAAGCTCAAAATATAGAGATGGAAATGAATTGTTCGACTCTTCAACAAGAGCCAAAAGATGATTATGTAGGCCTCCTCAACAAGGGCCAATAATAATTCATGACCTCCTCACCCATACCCCACTGGATAAATCACGTAAAATATAAATTAATAAATATAGAAATATATATATATATATATGGGTAAGGAAAAATATAAGTAGGCCCGGCCCAACATTGGGATGGAAAAGATATAACGGACCGGAATTAAGTGGATTATTTTAATTTGTCGTACGATATCAATCAAATTTGATAGAGTAAAACGAGAGAATAGAAGCAAGCCATAATGTGCTCATGATCTATGCTTCGTGTCAATCTAACTACGAGCTTGGACTTTGGTACCTATAATCTTAACCCAACCTAATAACTTGATAACTCTGGCTAAATGATGCACGATTGGCAGTGTGTGCTCAGATTAGCGAACACGCAGATAAAGACAGTAGCATGCAAATCAAAATAATAAATGGTAAATACGTGCAAAAATAAATATTGAACTGTTCATGTTTTATATCTCATTCCACATAATCATGCAAATGCAATAAATCATGCATCAAAACAATCGGATGAAACTATAAATCTAAATAATGATATGTATAAGAATAATAATTAAATATTAATAAAAAGTGTTAAAAAATATATTAATCACCCAGAGTATCCTAAACATGTCAAACTGCATGAATATACATGAACACTAACACGGAAAATTTAAAATACCCGAAACATACTAGAAACAAGTGATAATAGGGATAATTGTGGTTGGGTCGGGTCAAAAAGTGTTGGACTAAATCAATTTATCAAAAAATACCCTGCATCTGGTCAGAGCAATGACAGAGATAGTGGCATTGCCGCAATCAACAGTGATGGGACATGAGCAGCGACAAGTCAGCGATAGCTGGCTATAAACAACTCCTAAGTCTAGCCGCGGAGCTGATATCACAGTGAGTTAATAGCCTTGCCAGCGGCGACTCTGACGATGCGGCGGAAGGTCTATTAGTAGGCGGTGTAGGGAGAGATCGGCACTGACGACAACAACGGCGGGCGACGCCTGAAGATGGATGGTCGTGCGACAAACTGAGATTTTCGCGGGAAAATGATCCTCTTTTGGCAAGCTCTAGCTACAGCAGGTCGCCAGCGACGACAGGATCAGGTGCGGCAGCCGGAGGCTTATTGGGGTGCTGGTAGCGACAGCCAAAAGTCGGCCATGCACTAGGGTAAATTCCCAGTAGAATGAGAGAAGACGGGGAGAAAATATCATTGTTAAGTATAATGACCACATCTTATGACACGTGGATTGCCTAGGTGCTGCCAAGTGTTGGATCATGAGGGCCCACCCTAAAGACGTGACAATATTTATAATATCAAATAATATCAAATAATTTTTAACGATGCTTGCTCAAATTGTAACCGACGGGAAGTCAAAAGAGGTCATAAGACTTAAGAACGAAGGTATGACGGTCAAATAGGTTCAAAATTTAAAAATGACTGAAAAATAAATTTACATCTATGATGCACGAATCGGCCGATTCTGTGCGGAATCGGCCGATTTAAATTAGATCGGCATCGTGCCGATCCAATTTCGGGGCTGACTCGGTCGGCCCATGTTAAGTGGTTAATATATATAATATTTCCCCATATTTTTAATATGATTTTGTACTTTTTAAGTATAAATATTATTAATTAAGTAATATTTTACTTTATTTTTTTAGTTAATTAATATTTTATTATATATACTTAACTTTGATATTTTAATGCAGAAAAAGATGAATAAATTAAGCTTTGGATTTGATTGGTCATGACACTTGGTGCCACCTAATGGCTACAATGTATGGTGTTCAATAGAGTCGAACAGTTAGAAACTTGAAGGGATATTATAATTAATTAGATTACGTCGATTTGTGAACACGCTTTTCGAATTCTTGTATATCCACTTCTATATAAAGGGGTGGTCATTTGTTGTTGATCATATCTCATCTCTTGGCTTTGGAGTATAGTGAAAGTAGTAGTTTTAGTTTTTGTAATTCCTTTTTCTTTTATAATAAATTAGTTTCTTCTTTATAATGTTTTCTATTTTTATTATAGAATAGTCTTATATTTTGTTCTAGAGAAGAATAGAACTTAACAATTTATTTCAAGCTTTTACTCTTTTATTCAATCGGAATGTTTGAATTGTCATATTCTTAATACTAAGAATAGATTGATCATATATTTCTTAGATCATGAGGTTTAATTAGATTTCAGGAGAAATTAATTAGATTAGTCATTGGTAGTTCATCATACGACGAGTCTTTTGACTTTTGTCGTTGTGGTCGGAAGATACACACACCGTATGCAGTAACACTGTATGTAGTTGTAAGGCAATTCTTAATGCATTATTTTGTTGATTAATAAATTATCACCGGGAGGTAGAAATTGAGGCAAAATAATAGAAGCATGAAGAGCGGGAGCCACCATGTCATATAATTATCCTAGATCGACAATCCGAGGGAATAAAAGATAAGAGTAAGATTTGATGAGATTAAATTTATGTTAAGGGAAATTCGACTCTTGAACGAGTTTTATAATTTTAACTTTGCCTTTAATTTAAAGATATTACTTAGATTTAGTTAAGTTGGTTGTCTTTGTTTTGTCCTTCATTTTATTCTCTTTAATTAATTTAAGGAAATTCATCTTCCTGTGGGACGATACTCGATTTTATCATTATATTACTTGTTGCGACCATGTATACTTGCATGTCACTGAAAATATTCTAACAGCCTTGAATCGGCCGAGTTCGTCCGATTCCGACCGATTTAACTCGGAATCGGAATCGGCCGATTTCAATCGGAATCAGCTGATTTAAATCGGAATCGGTTTTTATGAAATTACTAAAATACCCTAGGTATGATTTTTATTAAATTATTTAAGCATGGGTAAAATGGTAATTTGGATTTTAAAACCTAAAATCAAACCCACTCCCCCCACACCGCCGCCGCCCCGTTTCCGCTCTCCGCCGTGCGTCCCCGACTCCGGGCTCGCCGCCGACCGGGCTGCTGACCTCGCCGCCGACCTCGCAACATCGCCACCGACGTGTGACCGGACCAAATCGGATTGTGACGCACGAATCACCGCCGACTCCGGGCCGCCTACTGTTCGTCCGACCGGGCTGCCGCCATCCTCCGACATCGCCTCCGCGAGACTCGCCGCCGACCGGGCCGCCGGCGGCGGCGGGGTGTAAAGAGCGGAGGGTGGCATTATCGTAATTAAAAGTTGACATGAGTCTAACTCAAGTTAAAAATAATAATTAATTCTAAATAATTTTAGAAAAATCTTAAAAATATTTAAAAATATCATAAACTATAATACACAGAATAATATCAAAATAACATCAATACTTAATTTTAATATATTTATATTATGAATTGTCAAATTATTATATATGACCTATTAAACTAATTTGGACCGATTCAACTGAACCGATTCCTGGCCGATTCAGACCGATTCCAATTCCGATTCCGACTCCCTGGAAAACCGATTTCGATTCCGATTCTGATTCGATTCATGCAACCATGATTTACATACAATACCGGGCACGGCTAGTACAATCAAATACTAAATCCAAAAACCATGCATACAATCCAAGACTCTAAAATCCAAGCACTACACTAAACAAGACAACGACCCAGTTTGACCCTAACTCTATATGATTTTACACCTCATAATCACCAAGGCTGAAATCGATGTACACGGCTTTAAAGTTAGCAAAATATAAGATCACCAACGCCAACATCAAAACAACTCAATCTGCTCCCATAATAAATCCAAAAACTTTGGCAGTACGGAACCCTAACTTCTGGTTAAAATTTTACAAACTTATTACTTTTCTGGTTCAGCCAGTCACAAATCGGTTTAAACTAGACTAATTTTCTAATCATGAATATAAAATCTAAATAGCCATATAAATATATTATATAGGTTGAGTATATCCGATTTATACATAGATAATTTCAGTTATACCACAACAGAGTATGAATTATTAGTATATGCACAAAGTATATAAATTTTTTTTGCTTACGTTAGCCCAAGGGTTTACGGTTAGATCAAAGTCGTTATAACTTTTAGTATCCATTTGGGCTTTATTTAGGTATCTCTTTTGCATGCATCACATGGATTTTAGACTATTAGATTACCTTTGTGGGCCCAGTTTGATTTAAGTTTTACATATTCGTCCAATTGAGTTTATGGTTTTGAGAATCATTTACCTTTCACGTCTCGATTTCCATTTATAGAGACAATCTTAGGCCTCGAGTCAGTTTCGACGGTTGTCTATCTCAATCTGAACTTTTTGACCATATATATATTGCATATATCATAAGTGGACCCCATTTGGCCCATGAGTTGATGGGTGTTCAGATCATGCACGTGGTAAGGTCGAAGTCTTCCATGTTAACCTTGGCTTTCACCCAGTTATTTTTTAGAGATTTCTCCCTCATTTTCAGAATATTCCTTTAACGCTACTGCCACTTCGGCTCATCGCCGGGGAGTCTCCGACCATCCTCTAGCCACTGGACTGGTAATATCGTGACTGCCTCACGACTGGCTATTGACCCATACCCGTCATCACCACCAACACCGCCGTAGTCACTACGGCGATGATGTTTTTATTGACGATTTTTATCGACGACAACGCCTTTATGTGTGAAGGGGAGATTGCTGAGTTTATGTCACATCGGTCATAAAAATTGATGACTTGAATATAGACTAATGAGAAAGCCTTATTTATTGAGTTAGTTTTTGAATTAAGAAAGACCCGTGACACCTTTTCAAGTTTTCCTTAATTGTTACAAGTCTCTTTTGAGGGCCTAAAGGGCCTGACAATGGTATCGAGAGCTTGATTCGTAGGGGGCCTAAAAGGCCCAATGGTAGTATCGAGAGCTTGATTCGTAGAGCTTTCGTTCGGGGCGTGGTTCGTCGAGCTTTAGTTCGTGGCTTGCAGAGGTTTGTTACATAGATCATGGAAGAGCTCGATTTGTTCAAGTTTGTTCATGTTTTGTCAAGATAACTATTGGACAGTGCTAGCAAAGGGTACGAATAGGGGTGATATGCTAGAAGTTCCAATCAGGGGAGATATAGAGCATTCCATGTGAGTCGGGAGGGAAGATGTGTTGAGATATTTTCCTCATGTGATAGTGGTCGGGAGGACATAAACAATGGTGAATCAAATTCGATGGGTGTTCAATAAGTGATATAGTGTGGAAGATTTTTCAAGGAGTTTCCATATGAGTTGAAAAGGGGAGATTATAGGGGTTGTATCTCTTTCCCATGTAAAAGATATTAAAACTAACCCTAGTGTTTCGTATGAGTAGGGGGAAGAAAATTATTGGAGCCCCTTATCATATGAAGAATGTGATAAAGAGTACAATTGAACTCAGTGTGATATTGAGTTTCACTTTAAGGTTTTTGCAATGAGACTCTTACTCTCTCTCTCTCTCTCTTAAAGGAGGGAGAACTTCTCCTCACAATGTATAGGTATTCCTAATTGGTATAGTTAGAGATTGTGAGTTTCTTAATTAGATTGTCTTATCTAGTTCGAGATTGTGGTCATTCCCAATTAGATGTGTATCTAAGTTAGAGATTCTTGATTCAATTTGATGAAGAACATTGTCAAATAATAAAGATGATGCACTAGGTTTGTTCGATGTAAAAGGAAGAAGGAGAAGAAAGTTTTCTTATTCCTTGTGTTCCACTATTATTTGGTGAAGATCTTATTGTATGTCAAAAGTTTGTTATGTACTATTGATGGAGTTGATATACCCGTTTTATTTGATAGGTGTATCATTATTTGTTATAATGGATGGTTTGTGTTTTCCCTCTTATTTTGGAGGTTTCACATTAAATTTATATTTCCTCTATCTTTTGCACTCTATTGGTTTACTTTGTCAAAACATACAATATAGAGTCAATGTGATAATGTGAGATGGATTTCAAAATCTATATATAAGTGTTTGGATTTTGATATTATAGTGAAACTCACAAGTTGGTCTCCCTATTGAATATTCATTGATAGGTTCAACGGTGTTTAGTATATATTTTATGAAAATCCTTGTTATCTAAAATAATAGAATTATATTGTCATCACATTTATATTTTGTTGGTATTAAGTTCTTTATATATTTTTACTCTTATCAAAAGACAAGTATTTTGTATCTCAATGCAGTTCGGTTTCGTAAATCCTACGATATCATTCTATGAATATATACTTTTCATTTTTATGATCAAGGTCGATTAGTAGAGAGAGACGATATCAGCTAGCCCTCCTAGATCATTAGAGGGAGATGTGTTTAATGGGCCCTCATTTGGAGGGTACACATGCATCCCTCGTCACCCCTCCATCCTGGCACGAGGGTCTTCAGTTTTGTACTATTTTGTTTCCTGAGACTTTATCTTGTCATGTCTCAGTTTAATATCGCTTCTAGACACTGTTATCTTCGGATTATTGACATTTGTTTTATACATATGTATGGTAGGTGATTTTTGGTTCTGATCGGCGACATAGGAAGAGATCTTTACGAATTGACTATGCAATTAGCCAGCTCATATTGCGCTACTTTGTTTGTCTTGTATATTACTTTCTAATCGGAGTAAGATATTATCTTTGATATATATTTTGAGACTCATATTCGTGATGAATGTTATCACCCTATCATTTCTTAATGAACGTAATATGATTCTGGATATGTTATTTATACTATTCTTCCTTTTCTAGTTGTGTATTCATGCATTTGAACTCTATCTTGTGGTTGTACATGTTACGGTGAGTTCTATTGTTGGCAAAATGTTCAAAAAACATGAAAAACAATGTCTGTGAATTAAAGTTTAACTTTGATGATGTCTGTTTGTTGATTGTTGTGTTTGGGTTGGATTTCGGGTTTTACTCGGTGTGTCTTTACCTTGTGGTAGTAAGAGTAGGGTTTTCAATATTTCGTTTTTATTGGACTAACTGATTCAGGATCGGTGAGGTATGATTTTTGTTGCAATGTTCTACCGTCAATTTGTTTCTTCCAAAAATTGAACTTAGGGCACTAGTTGGTAAAAATAAATTCTGGCATTTTATGCCACGGCAAATTTGTCCCCAATGGGATTTTCGCCACAAATCCCATTTTTGAGCTAGTAGGCGTGACTAGTGGGTAATATAACTTTCGTGCCCGCACAAAGCATAGAAGTTAATTGTCATTGTAGACGGGATCAGGTTGTTTGACAATTTCTTCATATTGGGAATATGTCCACTCATCAATAAATCACCACATATTTATATAAAAAATTTCTTCATCTCAGCATGAATACTTTCTGGGCAAGATACTTGTATTTGCATCTTTATTTTTTTCACCCACAGTTTAATATTTTTTACTCTCACCAAAACCAACAAGTATCAAAATTCAAATTTTATCCGAGGCATATATAAATATAACCTTAGCAGTATTTATCTATTCCTTGATTTCCTAGCTTTTGTAACTGAAGTAAGGTATAAATTCATTTATATGTTTTACTTTTCCTCAAGGTAAATCGATAGAAATCAAACGCTAATCTTGACACTTTCTTGACACAAAATTTATTGTCGGTGTAGTTAAAAATGAGATATTAATTCGTATTTGTGGAGGTTAAATGCTTGCTGTTGCCGATGCTAATAAAATGTGCCAATCATACTTGCATCAGCAAAACGAGCATGCAGGAACCTGACATACCAAATATAAGATGCTGAAGGTAATGAAATAGCGTAACAAATTTTCTTATTTATAATAAATGCAATGTGAGCCAAAAAATTTCATGAAAGGGGCAGTAAAAAAATGTCGTTATTTATATATTCCTTATTTATATTTATTCTTATTTGTCTGCACTTTTAATAATAGAGTGTAAAAAGTTGTCCTATGATAAAGAGTAGGAGATTTAATCAATTAAATTACAATAAAAATAAAATAAAATTTTCAATAGACGAGAGAAGATTATGGCTAGATGGTTTAGTGACGATCTGTAGTCCAATTAAATGAATTAAACCAACCTAAAATGTTTCCTCCTTGTAAAATCAATTTTAGGGGCAATTTAGCTATTACAAGGAGTATAGTACATTCTGCCCTTCTGCATAGTAAACAATATTTGTCCCTCTCACAGATAATAAACCAAATAGTGCCTCTTGTCGATAATTATCTTCAATTTAACCAATTAAATTACAGTAAAAATAAGAAATAAATCAAATTCCTATAATTTATATTTCCCCTCAAATAAAAATCTACCTTTAAAATTCATATTTATCTTAAATATCAGATCATTATAATTTTAATGTTTAATGAGTCTATTTAATCTTATATAAGTTATGCATAACATCTGTAAAACCCGCGACCTGAGTCACAATTTTATAATAGCCAGCTGGTTAGCTCGACCGTTTGTCCAGATCAGTTCAACTTTTAGATCACATGAGCAGGGCCGAGCTAAAGAACGGAGCAAGCCAATGTGCGAAGTAGGCTTAAGAGCTTCAGCTTTAGCAAAAGCAAGGCGTGTGCGCTTTGCGCCAGACGAAGATAGGTGAGCTGAGCGCTTATGTGCCTTGATGAAGCCTTAAATATGAGATCATTATAATTTTAATGTTTAATGAGTCTATCTAATCTTACATAAGTTATGCATAACATGTGTAAAACCCTTGACCTGAGTCACGGTTTTATAGTGGCTAGTTGGTCAGTTTGACCACCTGTCTCGGTCAGTTTGACCGCCTGTCGAGGTCAGTTCAACTTTTAGATCACGTGAGCATGGCCGAGGCTGACCATGAGTACATGTTGTAAGGATTCTTGTATACCCGAGTATATGATAATAACATCAGATACATAGCACGATTTTGAGTTATCAGCCTATATGACAATATGATATGTTTATTTCATTTTGTCGACTGGATCGTATAATTTGATTTAGATCGCTTATCATATTAGGGAGTGTTGGTTAGGATTTTTGGTTGGATTGGTAGTTTTTAGAGTATGTCATTCGACGTATATCCGACTTGTTTTATTTTTCGATTTTATTTTTGGCTCACGTTGATGGCAAGTTTTACACGCCTTGGCAGCCCTTAAATAGTTTGCATAAGCTTTTAGAGCCCACTTTACACCTAGGGCTGCTAATTGAGCGAGCTAGCTCGTGAGCATTTGGCATTAGGCTCGGATCGACTCGACTCAAAACTCGACATTTAAATATTCAAGCTCGAACTCGTCTCAAACTCAAATCATATCAGTCAAGTTTGAGCAAGGCAGTGTTCAACTTAACTCGACTCAAAATCGACTCGAACTTGACTCGATAATATAATATAATAATATATATAATATCACTTACCTACTCAAAATACATTTAAGAATGTGACAAGGAGGATATAAAAATCCTATCTGTCATGGCTTCGAAAAAGGTGCTTCCATGCCTTATTGGCACATCTAGTTAATAGTTATCTAGAAAAAAATATCACATAATTTTATGGAAAAGAAAATATTTTTTAATAGAGGATGCACATTTATATTAAAAATTCCTTCCATGTTTGATGATAAAATGATATAAAAAATACTTATATGAAAAAAAGGAAAGCACTAAATCAAACCCAAAAAATAAATACCCAACAAATATACACAAAATAGAAATCAAACAAAGAAAATTGTGTTTTTCTTAAAAAAAGATCAAGAAATTTAAATTGGCTTAATTCAATTTAATTGTATAGCATTTTATTAGATTTTATTATCTTTTATTTAGTATTTTTGGGATTTACTTTATTATTATTTATTTGAGTGGGAGATAGTTAAATTTTATTTACAAAACTACCCTTGCATGCATTTTCTTCCCAACTAGAAACGCCTCTTCCAATTCCTCTCCCGGCCGAACTCTTCTTATAGCCGCATTGTTCTGCCACCCTCCAACCACCATCCCTGACCCATCGTTGTCCTCCTTAGCCTGGACTGCAGCTTGACTTCCTTGGCATTTCCAAAGTGCAACTCTTCCTCTCCTGGCCGCCTTCTTCTTTTGGCCACCGTCGCTAGCTCTGTTGTGGCCGACCGGAGCCTTCATCTCAGACCACCTTCCTTGACCCATCACCATTTTCATATGCCTGTACTGCGGCCTAACTTCCCCGACATTCCCGAAGTGCAACTCTTCCTCTCCCGGTCGCCTTCTCCTTCTGGTTGCCACCGCCACTGCTATTGACTACTGGAGCCTTCATCTCCGACGACCTTCCCTGACCCATCGTTGTCCTCCTCCGCTCGGACCGCGACCTGACTTCCCCGGCATTCCCGAAGTGCAACTCTTCCCCCTAGCCGCCTTCTTCTTCTAACTATCGTCGCCACCTCTGTGGACAACCAGGGCCTTCATCTCCGACCACCTTCCCCAACCCATCTCCATCCTCCTTCATACGGACCAGGTCCTAACTTCCTTGGCATTCCCGAAGTACAACTCTTCCTCTCCCGGCCGCCTTCTTCTTTTGGCCGCCATTGCCATGGCCATCACTATGGCCGACCAGAGCCTTCATCTTTGACCACCTTCCCAGACCCTTCATCGTCCTCCTCTGCTCGGACCACAGCTTGAGTTCCCTAGCATTTCTGAAGTGCAGCTCTCCCTCCCAACCACCTTCTTCTTTTGGTTGGCACTGCTGCCACCGTTGCCACTGCACCGTTGCCACCACTGCTGTGACCAACCAGAGCCTTACTCTCTGACCATTGTCCCCAACCCATCACTATCTGGTTTTCTCATCTCCAATTCCTGTGACCGCGTTGCCGCCGGCCGGTAGGGCTGCTAAACAAGCGAGCGATCTGAACTTAGCTTGTGCTCGAACCTGACCCGAATAGCTTGAAGTTCGTTCAAGCTCGACTCAAGATCGAATGAGTTTCGAACATGTATACTTGAAATTGACTTGAACATTTTTTATATTGTTCTTGTTCGACTCGAGCTCGAATACACTTAAATTGTTTAATTTTGAGGAGCTGGAAACTACCTCGTTTGGGAGCTCGAAACTAGCTTGTTTGGGAGTTCGAAACCAGCTTGATCATAAGGTCAAAAATAGCTCGTTTACAAAAAAACATCCAATTATAGAGATTAAAATTAACAAAAATAGTATCAACATATTTATATGAACTATCTCATAATAAAAGGTCTTTTCATGTTTCAACCATGTTTCAATTTTTTTACAAAATGCCTAAGTCACCATTCAATAGCATACATTTCCAAAAAATAAAATGCTTAAAATTGTAAACCTAAAATTTGAAAAAAAACTAGCAAAAGTCTATATTTTATAGCCTTCATCCATATTTAGACAGTTTTTATCCAGCCTTCATCCTGGAAAAAATTAACAGATATCATCCATTGTGAGATGTTAGATTAAATAAAAATAAATAAATTTTGTAAAAGGAATAAATGTATTCTAGTATCATCCCCAATAAATAAAATTCATGGGTGTATTCTAATAACTATTAAAGCCATACCAAGTTAATCAACTAACAAAAGTAGATATTAAAATTTTAAACATACGTGGTGTTTTAATATGTGATGTGAAACAAACCAATATAAGTAGATTTTAAAGAACTCTATTTCAGTTTTGGATCTAAAAAATTAAACATAAAATTAGGATATAGTCGTACTTCAACTTACTACATAAATAGTATTATAACATCAAAATATAAAAATACAATCATGACAAGACAAATAAGAAAAGGCAATACTCACTAATAAATAGCAAGCACTTAGTAGTAATATCTACAATGTAAATCATTACCTGAGTCCTCATCTTCGCTCTCTTCACAATACCGTGGGTGTAGCCAATCTTGAGCACAAATTAAAGCTTCAATTGTTTTTGGTTTCAAGCTGCTACAATAATCACTAATAACTCTCCCACCGGTATTAAAAACAGATTCTGACGCTACTGAAGATAGTAGAATTGCTAAAATATCCTTTGTCATGGACCCTAAGGTTTTATATTTCAATAAAGCAGTTTTCCAATAATCAAAAACATCAAAATGCCCTCCACGATTAACTTTAATTCTTTGTTCATCAAGATATCCATTTAAGTCCGATTTATTCACATGGAGCTACTCACGAGAATCCATAAATCTTTTAAATTCTTTCTCATCAATGAGCATTTTATCACCACTTTCATTTTCAGGAAAGTAATCATGATGCAAGATATTCCTCAATTTGTTCTCATATAATTTGTATACCCATATTAAAGCATCCTCAACCTTTTTCACTTTCAGCCTGAAAAATTGACTCAAAATGATAAATTTTGCGAAAAACAATTTAACCCTTCCTAATTTATATCTTGGATCTAGCACACATGCAATGGCTAAAATTAAACTATTTTATGCCCAATACTTGTCATATTTATCTTTTATTCTATTAACCATTTGATAAATATATCCTTGCCCATGAAAATGAAGGTAATCTAACTTCTCTTTCACTTTTTGAAGTACAGGAAAGAATAGATTTGCTGTTAGATACTTACTCATGGAGAAAACATTAGTTACTTGATAAAATACTTCAAGTAAGTTTTCAATATCATCATACTTATTCCAATCCATATTAGACGGACACCATTTAAAATTTTCATCTACACATTTTAGATGATTAAAACAAGTTTTACCTCTTTTGCAATTCTCAACATCAAGTAGAATTCCAATGAGTTTGCACATCCAAATTCAACCCTCTTTTGCTTGAGATGCCAACATGTGCTAAAGAAGTGTCAAAATCTTTCATTCTAGATATGGATCCCTTGATATATTTAATTCACGCAAGAACATTTTCAATAAATCCATTCACGTGCACCAACCTAGTGTAAACAATTAAATTAAGAATATGCGCTAAACATCTAAAATGGAAAACATTGCATCTAATGGTAAACTTCACATTAGAAGGAAAACTATCTTTAAGAAGTGTTACCATGCTATCATTGGCAGATGAACTGTTCAATGCTAAGGTGAGAAATTTATCTTCAAGCCCCCAATTCATCATCAACTTACTTATCAAATTTGTCATTGCATAACTGGTATGAGGAGGGAAATGACAAAAATTAAGAATCTTCTTATGTAGCTTCCAATTTGCATCTACATAATGCACTTTGAATCTCAAATATGACTTGGTTTGCTTAGATGTCCAAGTGTTACAAATAAAAAAACACTCTCTACTTCTTTCAACATATTCTTCAATACTTTTTCCTTGGTGATACAATATGTGCAACCATTCCTTATAGTGTGTCGAGAGATCTTCTGATATCTTGAGTTTAGAGCCTTACACAATATGTTGAATAGCTTGCTCTCTATTCATCTGAAAGGTCTTTAATCCACTATGATCAAAATGCATAAAATTTTTCTCACCCTTTCTTTATCATACTTATAGTCGTCACACTTGCAAATTATAAATCCTCATCTTAATTAGCCAATTCTGGAACGACCTCAAGTTCTTGTTGACCTTCTGTTTTCATCTTTTGGGCATGTTGTTAAATGCCTATTCAATTGTGTAGTACAACCACTCTTAGATGTCTAGTACTTCTTCTGATAATGCTTACATTGATTATACTCCTTTTTGCCAATAGTCACACTCGAAAATTCCTTCCACACTTTCGATGTTTTTTCACTTTTCTCTATTTTCATGTTGATTTTCTTCTTCTAGAGTTAATTCATTATTCTTCTAATCTACTTGGGACACTTGTGACACATTTTTTGTGGGCATAGCCATTAATTACTAATTCAGATCAGAAGGAATAATGAATCACTCACAGGTGTGTTGATCTGAATTAGTAATTAATGGCTACTCTAGAAGAATAATGATTCAACTCTAGAAGAAGAAAATCAACATGAAAATAGAGAAAAGATAAAAAGAACATCAAAAGCATGGTCAAGCGAAAAGGAGTATAATCAATGTAAGCATTGTTAGAAGAAGAATTTGAAGTATAAGAGTAGTTGTACTACACAATTGAATCAGCATTTGACAACACACCCAAAAAATAAAAACAAAAGGTCAACAAGAACTTGCAGTTGTTCCAGAATTGCCTAATTAAAATGAGGATTTAGAATTTGCAAGTGTGACTACTTATAAATATGATGAGGAAAGGGCGAGAAAAATTTTATGCATCTTGATCATAGTGGATGAAAGACCTTTCGAATCAATAGAGAGTAAGTTATTGAACATGTTGTGTAAGGCTCTTACCCAAGACATCAGAAGATCTCTTGACACACTATAAAGAATGATTGCACAAATTGTATCACAAAGGAAAAAAGGTTTTGAAGAATATGTTGAAAGAAGTAGAGAGTGTTTGTTTTAACGTGATATTTTGACATATGGGCAAACCAAGTCATATTTGAGTTTTACACTGTGTTATATGGATGTAGATTGGAACTTACAAAAATATTCTTAATTTTTGTCATTTCCATCCTATTGGTTATGCAATGGTGAATTTGGTAAGTGAGTTGATGATGGATTGGGGGCTTGAAGATAAATTTTTCACCTTAACATTGGACAATGTACCAATGATAGCATGTAACACTTCTTAAAGATAGTTTTCCTTCTAATACAAAGTTTACCAATGGATGCAATGTTCGGATCATATTTTTAATTTAATTGTTCAAGCAGGATTGGTGCACATGAAAGGAGTTATTGAAAATGTTCGTGAGTCAATTGAATATATTAAGGGATCCACATCTAGAATGAAAATTTTTGACACTCCTTTAGCACATGTTTGCATATCAAGCAAAAGAGGGTTAAATTTGGATGTGCAAACTCGTTAGAATTCTACTTACTCAATGTTGAGATCTGCAAAAGAGGTAAAACTTGCTTTAATCATCTGAAAGGTATAGATGAAAATTTTAAATGGTGCCCATCTAATATGGATTGGAATAAGTATGATGAAATTGAAAACTTACTTGAAGTATTTTATCAAGTAACAAATATTTTCTCCATGAGTAAGTATCCAACAGCAAATCTACTCTTTGCCGTACTTCAAAAAGTGAGAGAAGTGAGATCATCTTTATGTTCATGGGCAAGGACATATTTATGAAATGGTTGATAGCCAATGCATGTGTGCTAGATCTCCGCAAAATTTATGATTTTGAGTCAATTTTACAGGCTCAAATGAAAAAGGCTGTGGATGCTTTAAAAGAGGTATACAAATTCTATGAGAACAAATTGAGGAATAGCTTATATCATGATTACTTTCCTAAAAATGAAAGTGGTGATAAAATGTTCACTGATGAGGAAGAATTTGAAAGATTTATAGATTCTCATGAGTAGCTCCATGTGAATAAATAAGACTTAGATGCATATCTTGAAGAGCAAAGAATTAAAGTTAATCATGGAGCACATTTTGATTATTTGAATTATTAGAAAACTACTTCATTAAAATATAAAACCCTAGGGTCATGGCAAAAGATATTTTAGCAATTCCTCTTTCTTCAGTAATGTCAAAATCTACTTTTAGTATAGGTCGGAGAGTTATTAGTGATTATCATAGCAGCTTGAAACTGAACACAATTGAAGCTTTAATTTGTGCTCAACATTGGCTACGACCACGGTACTGTGAAGAGAGCAAAGATGAGGATGATGAGGACTCACGTAATGCTTAACATTGTACATGTTACTCCTAAGTGCTTGCGATTAAATATTGAATATTGTATTTTATTGTTTGTCTTGTCATGATTGTGTTTTTAGATTATTTCTATATTTTGATGTTATAATACTATTTATGTAGTAAGTTGAAGTACGACTATATCCTAATTTTATATTCAATTTTTTAGATCCAAAATTGAAATGAGTTCTTTAATATCTACTTATATGTGTTTGTTTTTCATCACATATTAAAACACAAGGTATGTTTGAAATTTTAATTTCTACTTTTGTTAGTTGTTAACTTGTTATGGCTTTGGTAGTTATTACAATACACCCATGAACATTATTCATTGTGGATGATACAAGAATACAATTATTCCTTTTATAAAATTTATTTATTTTTATTTAATGTAACATCGCACAATGGATGATATCTATTAATTTTTTCCAGGATGAAGGCTAGATAAAAGTTGTCTAAATATGGATGAAGGCTATAAAATATAAACTTTTGATAGTTTTTCTTCAATTTTGGGTTTACAATTCTGAGCATTTTATTTTTTTCGAAACATATACTATTGAATGGTGTCTTAAGTATTTTGTAAAAACATTGAAACAGGGTTGAAACTTAAAAAGACCTTTTAATATTGAGATAGTTTATATAAATATGTAGATAGACTATTTTTGTTAATTTTAATCTCTATAACTAGATGTTTTTCTTCTAAATGAGCTACTTTCGACCTTATGATCGAGTAAATATGTTCAAAACTCGTTCGATTTCTAGTCGAGTTCGATGACACAAGCTAAGCTTGGCTCGCTTGCATGTTTACTAGCCCTATTTACACCTAATTGGTCTGATCTTATCCCATTGTAAATTTAGGGGGGGGGGAACCCGACAAACCCTCCCCTGTTTTTCCCTCAAGCCCGACCACCCAACCTCACATCGTCGACCGCCCCCCTCCCCCCTTCTTGCCTCACCTGGCCACCGGCACATCGCTATCGGCTACATGTCGCCGCTAGCAGCCGTCTAGCCAACCCTCCCCCTTCTCCTTCCTTTCCCTCTCACCTACCCCCTCCTTCTACTTCCACTTCCCATTTTCAT
This sequence comes from Piper betle, assembly GCA_033002965.1. NCBI lineage: Eukaryota > Viridiplantae > Streptophyta > Magnoliopsida > Piperales > Piperaceae > Piper > Piper betle. The sequence goes on along the minus strand of JAURVB010000110.1, from coordinate 6,178 downwards.
CGATCACTATAGCTGCCCCTTGGTCGCCACCAGCAGCGCGCCGCCGTCCCTCACCGCCAGCCAGTGTCCTCCTTGCTGACCTTTCCCTTCCCTTACCTTCTCTTTTCCTTCCCTCTATCTACACACCACCAACCCGATCGCCCTCCCCGCTGTCACCTGGTTACTGCCGGCAGCACTGTCACTACCCAATCCTTGGCCAGTGATCGTCCAATCCACTTCCCCCTCCTGGCCCTAGTCCTAGCCCCCCTAGTCCTTCTCCTCACCATGCTGCAGTCACAACTGCCACCCCTCAGCACTGTTGGCAACCGCAGACATTACTATCGTCGCCAATTTTACCTCAAACCGCTATGAGAAGTCCTACACTCTTTCAATTTTATTTATTTGTACATTTCAATAATTATTTATATCATTCATGAATTTTATTAAATGTCCATAATTTTGTTAATATATTAATTTTATAAGTTCATGATAATTATCTATTGATTGATAATTCTCTTTATGTAATTTAATTAATTTTTAGTGATTAATGATGATTCAGATGACTCGCTTATGAAATTAAACACGTTATTGATGATGGTTATTTTTTTAATTAATTTTGATACACAAATTAATAGTGGAGACAATGGAAATTAGAAATTTAATATGTTGTACCTGAGTATTAATAAATTATATATTCCACATTTTGATTGTGTAAAATTGCTTAACTATTGAAGTGTCATTCATAATGCAATGGTAAGACTTACAAGTTATATGCCATCATGTGATTAATTCAAATTATCATATTCTACATGATTGTGACATTGTCTTGTTATATTCCTGACTCCCTCAAACATGTATAGGTTCACATCGCAATTAATTACATTATGGATATGGGAGGTCATGTTTGTTGCCATCATGTAATGTGATAATCATCTCCTTAGACATTTACTTCTTCATTTACCTTGCTTCGTGTAATTTTGCTTACCATTTTCTTTATCAATGTAGTTGTATCGTTAACATATCTAGTTGATCATTTTGTATCATGTTCTATTTTGTGATTATGGTTGTAATTATATTCATATACATCTATTTCATACATACATCATATAGTTGACATAGGTATTAGTGAGTAGTCTTATTTGTGTGGGTTTGGTGTAGGAGCTCACCACCTAGGCGTGAGACCCCGCTTGGAGCTTTTAGCAGGTCCGTTAGGACTTGCCTCTTGATTGTCGCTCTATTCCATCATTGTTTTGTTTTATAGATCACATGACGTGTTAAGTGTTCGTTTTATCGGATCTCACTTAACACGAGCCATTTAAATGTAATGTCCTTCCAAAATTAAGAACCCTCAAGGATGAGAACCCTTGAGTTGTTTTCAAATACTCAAATCAACCTCAAGTTGCCTTCAGTCAGACCTATACAAATAATCCCCTTCCCAACCCTATTAGTGTACTTTTTGTCAATTTTTTTATGAGCCAAGAGATGGAGAAATCGAATTACACAAACCTTGAGAGGGCGCATGTGTAAGTTCCAGTGGGCTTTGGATTAGTGAGAGGGTCATTCCATTCCCGAAGGATCTTGATAACTCCACATCTTAAGTGTAAATCTTATGACTTGAGTTAGAGTTTTACATTTGCGAACCAGCTGGTTTAGCCGTCAGTTAGTCAATTTCACGACACATGTGCTAAGCCGAAGTCATCCATGTGTTATGAGTGATGAGGGTCAAGTATACCCGAGTATATGATGATAACGTTAGAAAAATGATGAGAAATGAGTTACCAGAGTATATGAAAGTATACAATTATTTTTTTATGCATTTGATCATTGAATTATTGTCAGGTCAAATAATGCATTAGGACGTGTTATACAGTAGTTTCGGTAGGTTATTAGTTGTAGAACTTTTTATTTTGATGTTGTGGAGTGTATTACATGTTATGATATTTTTCCATATTTTTTGGATTTTTTTAGAATTTATTAAGAGTTAGTTATTATTTTTAACTCGAGTTAGACTCGAGTCAACTTTTATTTATGAGATTGCCCCCGAGACCTCCACGTTGAAACTTCCCCCTCTCCCCGATCGGTGGCCCAACGCCGCCGCCGATGCCTCCTCTGGCCGCTACACCACCGCCGATCGACGCCACCGCCGATGCTAGGAGCATCGCCGAGCAACCCCCACCATCCTTGCCGCCGCTCAACCTCCACGATGCCCCAACACCCCAACATTGCCCCTCGCGCCACGACCTAAAGCCGATTACACTGTGTCGTGCTATCGTCGCCTTGCTGCCGTCACCCTCCCCCTTCAACCCAGATACCTTTTCCTCCCATCGAGCATCACTGTCGAGGCTAGCAAAGGGCCGATCTAACAAACTGACCGACCCGACTGGAGCTGACCCACGGCCCTGGTCTCCTCGCCTGAAAAATTGTCGAAAAATAGTCAAATTTGTTGGAATTTGCCGAAAATCACCAGATTTTTACCAGATTCCTCCAACCAAATTTGATTGTAGTTTAGACACTGCCAGGTGCCGAATTTGAGTCTCGAACTGCACATAAACCCTAGTCGTCGCCAATCATTGGCGATGCAAGATATAATTAACTTTGCCCTAATTATTTAAAATTGATAATTATTAGTACAACATACCAGGATTTGATTGATTAACATAGTAGAATATTTTTATTGCAAATAAAAATGAATTTTTGTGTGATTTGAATGATATGAAATAAATGCTAATGAATTGATTAGGTAAAGTTAGTATGAATTATTAATTAACTGCAATGTTGCCAAGAAAATCATGGTGTGGATTGACATGAGTGCCTAATGTGATTGAGTATGTTAGTTAGGATGTATGAATGCATCATTCAGATAGTAGGTGTTAGCTTTTAAATTTGATGTGTAGGTACGGAGTAGGAGCTCGTCGCCTAGGCGCAAGGACACGATTAGAGCTTTTATCAGGGTCGTTTAGGACTCACTTTTGGTTTGACTTCTCACTCTATCATGATTTGTTTTGACAAGTAAGCGGATGTGTCGACTGGTGAATCTATCGTATCCCACTCGACACAAACCATTTAATCAAACGAATTTTCAGATTAATAACCATCGAGGATGATATCCTTTGAATTTATTTTAGAAAACTTAGATCCGGATCATAATGTCTTTGGGCCTACTAAATTAAAATCCCTAGCCAGACATATGTATATATAGTTTTCTCAATTTTTTAGTGAGATGTAAGACAAGGGAAAATTGATTTACATGCACGGCGAGCGGTTGCACGTGCCAATCAAAGCAGGCTCTAGATTAGTGAGTGGGTCGTTCCATTCTAGAGGGATCCTGACAACTTCACCTTTAAGTTCTTCAAACTCGGAGAAATGTTGAGGATTACGGGTACTACAATGCAACGCATGTCTAGACTTATGGATTCAAAAGGTACTGAAGGTGCCCGCTTGAAAGTACTCGACCTATGTGTTCAGGCCAGGAGTGATACGAAGGATGTAGAAGGCTTTAGGATAATTGATTTTTTCGCGCAATGGATAATTTGAAAATGTCAAGGCATCTGACGATGTTAAGCTAAGGTTGACGGTTCTTGATTAGTGCCCTTATAAGTGATTCTAATGAAAAAGTATATGAATGATTTCATTTAACAAGGAGCGCGCTCTCCTATGTTGGCTTGTCAGCTCTCATGTGCCTGTTTGATTATTAGTTATTTATAGACCAGTAACACTCGTTACTGACATTTTTGTATTATATATGTATGTGAGAATTAGAATGAGTGAGTGTTGTCACGATGCAGAGAAGCGGCAATGCAACTTGTACACATTTACCTGCTGAGATGGAATGACAATGTGCTATGAAAATCTGCTGTGTATTTTATTGTGGATGAATGATATAATATTTATTGTAGGAATTGTTGTGTGAAATTGTTATATGACCTATGTGTTGATTATCATGAATATAACTGAATAGGATAAACTAATGGACTCGACATAACAAGATAAAGACGATAATAACGTGAATGTTGTGCGAAAGATATGATATTTTTGCACTGTTTTACATTTTTATCATTATGTATATATAATATTTGTTGTTGACATGGTGGTTCTTATTGCACTTTAAGAGGATACTTTATCCATTTTGTTTAAAAAATCGTTATTTTTTGTACTTTTAATGATTTTGTGTTGTTTTGAATATAGTTGGCGTATTATAGCATTTATCGAGAACCACTTTAGAACCTAAATATCTCATCCAACCATTAAATATTTGCATCATCATTATGAGACACTGATGGTAGATCTAGGTCAGTTTAACCGAATTAAGTAGATTAGCTAACGATTTAGTCGCTAATAGTATTTCCGGTAGTAGATTAGCTAACACCCTTAGAGTGCTCGATTTACCATAATAATTCCAATTTGGTTTAAGATTGAGCCGAATTTGGGATCAAATTACTCGTCAAATTATTAATAATGCAAAATGCAAGACAATAAAAAAAAATTATTTGTTTCAAGAAAAATTATTATTTATATTTTTCTTATATTTTCCTCAATACAAGTCAAAAATTTTCCATGAAGGGGGAAGCTCAATGTAAGCCAGAGTTGGGTGCTTGACGTAGCATAAACTGCACCACTCAAGAGAACTGCACCACTCAATACGCCCACCTGACTCCTTCATACTCCCAAAATTTTCTCCATTACCACAAACTTCTAGCTCGCAATCAAGAATTCCATGGCAGCTCCTGTCCTCCAATCACAACTCTCCCCTTCCTCACTGCACTCCACCAAACCCACAGCTACTTCCGACGAGCCACAAGAGCTTCACCTCTTCCCAGTTACCCAAGAAAACCACACTGATCGTCTCCCCCGTATGTAGCAGCTTACTCAAGGAGGAGATCATCGTCATCGGCGTGGGCATCGCCGGCCTTGCTATTGCTCTTTCTCTCCACAGGCTTGGCCTGGGCTCTCTGGCGTTGGAGCAGACCGAATCCCTTCGCATTGGCGGCACCTCCTTGACCCTCTTCAAGAACGGATGGCGAGCTCTTGACGCCTTGGGCGTTGGGCAGCAGCTTAGACCACGGTTTCTTGAGATTCATTTGTGAGCTGCTTACCTCAAACAAATCACCAACTTGCAAATTAGAGCTCTTGCTCTGCTATATTGGTCATATCAAGAACCGGGTCCTCTCTATCTATTTTTTGGATTCTTGGGTGCACCCAGATTTGTTGCAGGATGGTGATCAAATCCTAGGATGACAGAGAACTTCGGTCTTTCACCTTCAAAGAAGCACCAGGGTAGCTTGTATCCATAGAACATCTGCCGTAACATAGATAATGAATAAATAGGAGTTAATATCATTCCAATAGCCACTAGGTACTACTTATAACAAATAGTTGATATATATACTGGATGTTGGACATAAATATATACGTGAATCAAGAATTGTGTCATATGTTATTATATAAGGTTAGCCTAAATTAAATTGCTCTACTAAAGTAAAAGGTTATGGGCCATAAATTAAATGATCAATGCGATGTGGAATTCAATGTGTAGATACCTTTTTATACTTCTTTTCAGTGATGGGTGAAAATGAATTTATGAAAATACAGATATAAATAAGGAGGTTGTGGTCCCTGAATCAATAAATAGTTTTCGGTTCTGGTATCCCAATGTCCAGAATTCAGGTTTTGGAAAACTCTTCTTAGATTTAGATTCAGATTCAGAAGACCAATACCTAAGGTGGTCAAGACTCTAGTTTTTTTTTTATATGGCTTTAGGTACGCATCCGCTATTTAGTTTATTTACTCGATGATTTAATATGAAATCTAATAAAGTATAACAAGCGGCATCAGAGCCAACTCATATTAAATCATTGAGCATTCAGTTTTATTTGTGTTTAATTATGGATTGAAACTATTTAGTTTCATATCATATTTAGATCTACAGATTTTACAAATTCATGATTAAGGAAAGTACAAGAAATTTGTACATGGGATTTTATTCCCAAATTAAAGTGCTCTTTTGGTAAAATAACGTGAGGAGAATACAGTTACAAAAGGTTATAATTTCGAAACTCCCACATAAAGTTATTTTTATAATCTTTTTTGTTCAGCCATAATTAATATTTTAAAATTTATTAAGGACTACAATATGTTGTCAAAGTAGCCTCTTTTGTGGAAATTAATTTTTTTTTAAATATTAAGATGGTTATGAGTATTT